>WBMV01002016.1:1998044-2285197 GCA_013396655.1 Campylorhamphus procurvoides | reverse complement strand
CTCCCCTTGTGGCTTCTAGACAATCCTATTCTCTTCTGTCCTCCAGCCCCAAACTGAGCTGCTGTGTTTCCACACTCTTCTATGGCACACCATTTACCCTCACAGACTAGGGCCAGAACCCCTCATTCTCCATTACCTGTCTCTCTATTCTTCTCAGGAACCTAAGCCATTCTCAGTTGACTTAATATCTGCTCCCAACCTCACCCCCCCTCAGCCCTTCTTCCAAGCCAGAAAGGCTTCAAAACAGTAATGCAGTACAAAGAGACTTCAACCAGTGGCTCAGCATTTATCTGCTACAATTTCAAGAGATAAGTGAATTTACATTAATACATTTCATGCTATTGTAAGTGGGACAACAGTACTTGATAAAAGATAACTATATGTTTGTCTGTCTTTCAAATACATTTTGTTGACATAGGTTTCTGATTTTAGAGAACACCTTGCAGCACCAGACTTAAAGAAAATTACAATACAATCTCATTCAAATATGAGATGAGATGTACTGGTTTGCAATTATTTTTTTCTTTTTTTTTTTAACAAAATAAGTCTTACATCCCATGTTGCTAAGAGATAGCCTAGCAGAAACAACACTTCAACAGGTTGTTTTTATAGTTTTCTAGGTGTAGGCACACAAACCTCTAGGCTTACATGAAAAAAGCAATAAACTGATTGCTGATTCACTTGTGCCTCAATGATGAATAACATCTGAAAACATGACAACATCCAGGTACTGAAATAACTGTATTCTCAAAACAAAATGGCTTTTAAGAAGATGTTTGTACACATTTTTTTGTACATTTCTTGTACATTTTTTGGAATTGTAGATGAAAATCAATGTTTTTTACCCCCTCAATAATTCATCAAGCATTATGAAGTTACAGCTTTTGAGTTAACACACTTTGGTCTCAGAAAAGTGCATAAGAAAAAGATTCTAAGTCCAAATTTATAGATAAAGAAACTAATTTTGTCTAAAACCAGAAGAAAGCAATTTATACTAACTGAAGTCAAGTCTTTGCAATTTTCCATATTTTAATTTCTCCACAATACTGCTTTAAAAACCTACTTATTTTAATGCAATCATACAGCAAATATTTGTGAGGCATCAAGTTAAATTAAGTGTGTCTAAGGTGATTATTTATACTACTACATATGCAAAAAAACCTTATATTACAGACTAGAACTGGATTGTGCCAAATATTGCATACATAATAGTAGAATCCATATCTCATACCTTAAGTGAAATCAACATGTGCGTACCTCTAACAGAAGGGGGGAAATAAATAAATAGGAGTAAAAAATTGGAAGGTGTAGTACCCAAGTTCCTTAACCATTGTAAGACTAGAGACTTTTAATTATATGCAGTAAAAAATGACCAAAGTAGGATTCTACTTTAGTGCAATGTCAAAAAAATGGCCACATAACAACATAAGGACAAACCCTTGCCCCTTACTTATCATAAAAATAAAATATTTTGTAATGACAAGACATATTTAAGGTATAATTTTACAGACAGAAACTGCATATGAATAAAACATATATATAAGTCTACTTTCAGAACATAAAAATCATGGAATCTGAGAGAGAAAAATAAGAAGCCTCTGACTGAATGCCAACAGTGCAGGCATTCAGTTGTTATAGGGAGTATTTATTGTCCTGGAACAGAAGCCAATATTGTGAATTGAAAAGCTATTGATTAAAATGTCTGAACACTGTTGGGAGGCAGGACCAGAAACTAAAACTTCCCAGCAGCTCTAGATCCATTCCCTAGTTGCTGAGCTGTCCTGCATTACTCTGTAGCACTACTTCAGTGTGCCTTTGTAAAGCTGCATAGAGCTGGCACAGGAGGGATAATCTTGGTCGCAGATCAGACAGCACTAATTAGTCACAGTCTGACTTGAAAAGAGAGATTGGTTTGAGTTAGGAGGGCACAGAACACAAGTCTTTTAGGTCTCAAGTTCTCCTATCGTGATACTGTAACACCTGGTGATCACTGCTAGCATGTTTCCTTCTGCTTCTGTCTCACTGTAACTTCTGTACTTTGTATTGATATCAGATCTTTTCTGTACTGGATACACCCTTAACCATGCCTCCCTGATTCAGCCTTTCCTGGATTTTAGATAATATACTACGCACCACCCAGGCCCCAAACAAACCAGGCTCAAGTCAAACAGCAATTCTTTTGCTGCAATGAAGACACCAGGGGCCCACTGCACAAGCCTATGGACAGAGAGTACATCCACTGGTAGACTTGGGTGACTACATCTACGGGGTTTTGTGGTTTGTGCTTTAGAAGGTAGAATTTAAGTACTATCTAAACCACAGTTCAGGTGCCTAAATACTTTTTGAACATGGTCCAAAGAAACATATCAAAAAATTTTATTGCTCTGTATGAGTTTTCTAATAATAAATTTCCATGTAAGAAACCAACAACAATTACCAGGGAAATCTTCCCTCTACTCTCACTAGATACTGCTTTTCTGATTTTTCACATTTGGAAGTTTAGGACTGAATAAGCAAACAACCTAATCACTTGCATTTAAGACTTGTATTATAAAACTCTTCATTTCAAACAGAAACAACAGATAGACTAGTTTGGCATGCTTTTACTCAGGTGAAATTAGCTTGAGAATGAGTCTATTAAAGGCAGAAAGATTTGGTTTCAGACTCATCTTTTATTACTGCATTATTGCTAAGGAAGTTAAATTATTGCACTTCACTTTCACTTATCTGTAGTTTTCAAACTATAGCATTCCGGGATTCTAGTTTAACATAAGGCTTTTGTAAGATCCTAGAGAAATCAAAGAAAAACAGAAATGCAAACAGATGGTATAGTAATTTTATGGACTAATAAAGGCATTAATTTACAGTTTTACTGGTTCACTCACTATTAAGTTCTAGAAGAGTTCTCCAGAGGTATATTTTAAGCGAAAGTACTGCCCCTTACTTGGACCTTCCAATTAAAGGCTAGAAGTTCTCACTGCCAATCCTCTGCATGCAGTTACAAGAGCAGAAACTTTCAGTGAAAAGGGAAGATAAAAGTTCAGCCAGTGGATGCTCTAGTCTTTTAAAACCCAGATTATGCAATAGTGGGTCCTAAAATCTATGCTTATCAAATGTGCTTTGTTCAAGCATGCCAGAAAAGATCTCTGAAAATCTAGGGATAAACCTAATGTATTCTGCAGTCTATTTTATAGTTATCTAACCTGAATCCAAGTTCTCCAAAACTCTCCTTATTTTGCAAAGAAAAAAGGAAATAAATGTCAGAAATGCACACAAGGAGGTGCTGTTAAAAACTTTCAACAGTATCAGAAATGACTGTCTCAGGAATATTGTGTATAGAAGGTACATTGGTACTTAAAAAAAAAAATCTTCATGCTTTTGCAAATTTCCAACTTTGGTTGATTTGTTTCAGTAAGTTTAGTGGCTTATGAGACCTCACCCAAGGTTAACCTTCTAAAGGGATGACTAAGGGGTTATTAAACCCTTTTTAGCTCACCCTACAATGAACAAAGCTCTGAGGCAATGAGGACACCAAACCTGCAACAATTCCTCTTAGACTTCAGTATTCTATGACAAAATCTGTAATCTTTACTGGTCAAAGCACAGAAGAAAACCAGAAAAAGGTGTTTATCTGCAAAATGAAGACAAAAGTATTTGCACTTTCTCAGATATAAGTATACAAGTATAACTCTTAAGCACAGCTTAGACGTTTTCTGCAAGTTTTCAGTGTATGACTTTTAACCATTATATGGTTATATACTATCAGAGGGCTGGAGTACTTCTCTTATGAACACAGGCTGAGAGAGTTGGGATTGTTCAGCCTGAAGAAGAGAAGGTGATACCTTATAGCACCTTCCAGTACCTAAAGGGGCCTACAAGAAAGCCAGAGAGGGACGTTTAACAAGGGCATGTAGTGACAGGACAAGAAGAAATGGCTTTCCTGAAGGAAGGTGTGTTTAGATTGGATGTTCAGAAGAAATTCTTTACTGGGAGGCACCGGAACGGATATCCCAAAGATGTTGTGGATGCGTCATCCCTGCAAGTGTTCAGTGTCAGGTTGGATGGAGCTCAGAGTAAAACCTGGTCTAGCAGAAGGTATCCCTGCCCATAGCAGGGGGTTTGGAACTCAATGAACTTGAAGGTCCTTCTCAAACCTAAACATTCCATGTTTCTGTATTTCCATTACCTACTGCTCCAAAAGAAGTTGAGAGATTAAAAAATCTTGAGGTTTTATAAGACATTTAAAACCAAACTTCTGACATTTTGCATTTATTAGTGTACCACATGTCTTTTAAGAGGAAAGAATACTTGGGATGTTTCCCTGAGTTTTGAAACAAGGAGGAGGCAAGACAGAGAAGCCCATAACTTGTGTATAGAGTATTGTTTCAAGTCACTACACATTTTTCATACTTCATAAAGCAAGAAAGAAGCACTTGGAAATGTTACACATATATTAAGAAATAATGTTTATACTTTTCATGAAGTATCAATATCAGATTACTGATATTAGTAACAAGCAAACTTAGCAGTAGAAAAACTAATATCCTATGCAAAGACCAGAGATAGAAATATTGCCATTTACACTTTCACCCACTCTTTGTTCTGGGAATGCAATGCTCCATCCATTTCAATTAGGTTGCTTTATGTCAGAAAAACAAACAGACAGGAAAGAGAGATGGAGTTTAGTAGCAGACTCTGCAGTGCTATCAAAAGATTGTAGAAGTAGACCCGTGGAGTAAGCAAGTAGCTAATTTTGGACAATCTCAGAACAAAAGAGGGACTCTTAATTTTCTTTAGTTGTACAGAAAACTGTATTTCCTGAATTCTGTAAATCAGATAGATTAATTAGGTTGTTAACTGCAAACAAGTAGTTTTACTGCCCGTGTGGATTTCATGAGTTTGCATATTCTGTTAGATCTGCTGCATGCAAAAACTCAAACCATCAGTTTTCAGGCACTTTTACTAATATTACCATTTATTAGCATTTTTTTCTTCTAGAATAGTCTAAGGAATAAATAGGTTTGAAAGTTGTACTTTTAAGAGCATTCCATTTGTTTCCTGAAAGAATTTACATGCCCAAATCAGATTGCTGGCCCCCATGTTGTTTTTGAAGAATAAAATACCAGACTTGGCTGGAAGTTGCTCCAGGGTCTCAAACTGTAAGCTTTTGTTCCTTTCAATTAACAGTGGTGCTGAACTTTCTGTGACAACCACTCAAAGGCCTTGTTTATGCCCGAAAGTTCATGCTATCACTGCCTCCACAGCATTATGTTGTATGGTACGAAGCAGAGCTTCATTAGTCTTCAGTGTAAGGCATAACTTCAGCCTCCCATGATTCAGTATACAAGTTCGGTGTATCTATGTTTGTAAATCCGCAGAGGATGCCTGTGTCTCCTGTAAGGGGAAGGTCAGCCCCGTGCCCATGCCGGGGCTGTCGGAGGTGCCGCCGGGGCGGGCGGTGTCTCGCCCTGCAGCGGGGCAGCCTCTCCGCCGCCGTCGAGGGCTGGGGGGAGCTGCCTCTCCCCCGCCTACATCAGTCCGCCCGAGAACGAAAAAGGGTGAGTTACTCAGAGAGGAAGAAGAGGTCCGGCGGTGGAGTACGGGGACCAGCCAGAGGGATCCCGCTGCGGACAGCGGCTGCTGTCCCGGCGGCCGAGCCTCCCGGCTGGGCGTAGCAGCCCGCCCTGCCTGCGCGGCCGGGGACGGAGGGCGGGAGGCGCTGGAGGAGACACCCCCGCCTTTATCGCCCGCACAGCATCGGGATGTGCTGGCTTTCGGTGCCGCCGCCGCAGAGGAGCCTTCTGGGGGGGCAGCGATACCGGGGAGCGCTCCTTATCCCGCCGCAGCAGCCCTGCCCTCTGCCGCACGGCGCCCCGGCCCCGCAGCCCGGCTCCGCCTCCCCGAGCTCCCTTCCGTGCTCTCGCTTCTTCTCCCCGCCGCGGCGCCCGACTTGGTTCAGCCCGGGGCAGGCGCTAGGAATAAGCCCTGTCCCCTTTGAAGAGCCTCTGTTCGGGCTCGCCTCCTCCCTCCGTCCCTCCCTGCCTCCCTCCCACCGCCGCTGCGCACTGCTCGGTGCCGACTGGGCCCTCCCGCCCGGGCGGCGGCGGCTCCAGCTCCACAAGTTCCTGCTGCCCGTGCCCGGGGCGCGCGCACGAGGTTGGATCGGCCGTCGGGGGCGCCCGGCGGGAGCAGCGGGAGCAGCAGGAGCAGCACCAGGAGGGGCGGCGGCGGGAGGAGGGCTGTTGTGCAGGAGCCGCCGATGCCGCTGTGAGATGGCATCATTCTGCGCGGCGGCGGCGGCGGAGCGCGGCGCGGAGGGGTGAGGAGCCGCGGCGGCGGCGAGGAGGCGAAGAAGAAGAAGAGAAAGGTGGGAGGAAGGAGAAGGAAGCGGCAGCAGCTGCGAGGCTGCGAGCCACGGTAAGAGAACAAAACCGGCTGTGCCGCAGCCGCCCCGGCTTGCGGTCTGGCCCGGCAGAAAGGCGGCTGCCGCTCCCGCCGCTCGGCCGCGGAGAGCGGGGGGCGAGGGCAGCGGGGTGGGCGCTTGACGGGTGCGAGCCACCCCTGTCACCGAGGGGCGGGGAGGAGGGGAATGGGCGTGGGGGCTAAAATGGCGAAGGGAGCTGCACTGAGGTCTCGGTCTCTCCTTTCCGGCACTCCAACTCGTCGCACCCCGCGGGCTCTGCGGGCGGGGGGCGGCGGCTGTTGCTTCTCCCCTCCCGGTGTCCCCATGGTGCCCGGAGGATTGCTGTGTTTTCCTGTCGACCCCCACCCTGAATCGAGTCTGGACTGAGCTCAGGGCCTCTGGGCCCGCACCTGGCGAGGGGAGGGAGGGTCGGGGTTATGTTGAGCCTGTGAGGTGTGGGGCGGGGGGAGAGAGAGGGGGAGCGTCGCCGGTGTCCGGTGTCAGGCGAATAACCTTGTTTATTCCTGTCTCCGGACTTTGAGAGGGTGACTGAGGGCTGAGTCTTGACCTGTGTCAACGCTGAGGGGATTGTGGAGGCTTTAGCGGCCGGGAGTCAGTGAGCCAGTTCCACGGCCGGCCCTCCCTTGGTTATCTGCGGGGTGAGAAGAGATATTGTTACGTTCCAGTTCACCTTCCTTTGGTGGGGAGAAGGTGAAGAGCCATTTCCCCTCCAGTGCACTGCTGTCATTCCTCACGGTGCTCCAGTGTGCCTTGGCTCATGGGCAGGGAGCACGGCGGGGTGCGAAGCGGTTTCGGGCACCGCGCAGGTTTTAGGTCCGCTTGTCTCTCGGGGTCCTCATGTAGCGTGTTTGGCTGAGCAGAGTGTGTGAATTCAAGACTTCAAAAGACCTGTTTGTGTCGTTTATCATTGTTTATGTTGTTGCAAAATGTTACAACTCAGTGCAAGTGTTTATTTACTTGGTTTTATTTGTAGTTATCTTATTTTTGGAAGGATACCAATTCTCATCCCAGTTTAACTAGGATGATCTAGCTCTTCTTCCAGATCTATAAATGTTTAAACTGTACATCAAAGAGAGAAGAGGACTTAACACCATCTCATCATTTTAATGGGAGCTCTTAAACGTTTGGGTGAATGTAAAAAGAGGTATTCATGTTTCTGTTGCATTTTCACGGGGCACCTGTGTCATAATAAGTCATCGGGATATTGTGCATTGAAAAAACCTCAGGTTATGCAAGTTTAATAATACTGGCTTACTAGGTGATGCAGTCACTGACTGCAGGTAGGTGGTTTATATGGGATCATACATGTGAAAGACAGTATAGCCTTCATAGTAATGAGTCTTCCCTTAAAATTGGTATTCTGGATTGGATTAAAATTGGATTAAAGGTATTAAAATTTAATCCCTTTGTGGTATAGAAACAAACTGATTATTGTTGGCTCTGATAATGCTTCACTAATTCGGAATGGTTGCTGTTTTTTTTGTGTCATTGGGTTTGTTTTTTTAATTTTGTATACTGCCTTATTTGAGTCTGTATTGGTCAAGGTATAAGCTGAATTATTATTTCTTATTGATTTCAACACTAATAAAGGTTAAAGAAATTTTGTACTGAGAAAACATCTGACAGGTTTTTCAGCATTTTGAGAAAAATTTTAGAGTTGCAAAAGCACAGTTTACCTGGACTCTTGACAAAGATGCTTTCAAATGGGGCAACTAGAAGTACTTTCAGCTGATGTTGCTTGTGAAACTGTGGGTTTAGAATCCCTTTGTCACCTCTTTGATGTGTATTTTGAGCTATATTTTAAAGGTCTGATCCCATAAGTGCTTCTGTCTTCAGCAACACAGCACTATTAGTAGACTTTCCCCAGTGATACTGTAGAATAATTCCCTTAAATACACAATTATGGTTGAAAACAGTTGAGGGCAGTTTTATGTACCTGGGACTGACTTAATCTCTTAGAATGGGATATCTGGTTACCAAAAAAATATGGATTATTTTATGGGAAAAATAGTTTAAATTTGTCGCTAAACACCAGTGAAAAAAACTATTGTTTGTCAGGCGATACTTTTTTGTTAAAGTGTTGACAATGAAGTTTAAATAATCACCTGTCTACAAGCGCTTCTTAAATCACAGGAATACTGACTGAGTTTGGAGCCAACCCCTTTTCCTGAGTTTATGGAACCCTTGGAAGAAGGAGAAATGTTTGCTAGTAGTATTGCTGTTCCTTGTCCTTCTTATCTTTCCATGTGATGTTGGAAATTTTGATAAGTTGGAATTTTTACCCACTTCCCTGTTGTTTCTCAAAAAAGAATGTGTGTGGGGAAAGACATTTCTCCTGGATTTTGGATACAAAGGAGAATCAGGGATAAGGGTCTACCACAGGAAGTTGATATTGCATTCAGTTTACTCATGCTTCAGTATTCCTATGCAGTTAAAACACTAGACTTGAAAACTAAGGTGCCATAATAAAAGAATCATGACCCTAAGCCATGTTTATTAATTGGAAACGGCTACTCTCTATGCACTTGGGGCAAACACTCAACTGTTAGCTTAAAAAAACCCCTAAAATCTAAATCCCCTTCCAAAAATCTGACGTTCATTTTAGAATTGAGATAATGAAGTGTGAAGGCTTGATGAGGTAGTGGATGGAGTGATAAAAAAAAAGTGCTTGCTGCAAGGTGTGGTTAAGTGATTCTTGTAAGTTACTTTTAACTTTGTTAAAAAGACTCCTTTTTCATAGAGATTGAAGAGAAGGAGTGAAGCTAGTGGTAAAAATGTCATATCGTTTAAGGGAGGTTAGTACTGCACTTGCCTGCTTCTGCACAGCGTAACATTCACCTGCAATTGCATAGTGACTCAAAATCAGAAAAGCTGCGGTGTGCCTTCCTGTATGAAAGTGTGTACACTGGGGTACATTCTCCCATTTTCATGATAGTGTTGTATTAACCAAAATCCTGTTGTTTTTGCTGTCCTTAGGAAACTTGTAAACCAGAACTGCTGACGTCTTCCTTTGAATTCTGAGCTAAGCAAAGCATAGTGACATTCCTTCCTATTGCCTTGGTCTATGTCCAAATGCAGGCAGTAGAAGCTGATTACATTCGGGTCCTTCTTTAAAAATTTGGTGTCATTGCATCAGTAGCCACTTTCTCTCTGTGTGAGTGTTTGTTGAGATTTGTTGTAATCTGCAGGTGTTTTGCTGTGGTGACATGACGTGGCCATAGGTAAGGACTGTTGGAGAAATATCAGAGGCCTTACCTCTGTTTTCTTGAAGGAAAATGATATGGCTGGAGAGAGAAACTTCTTCTTCATCAGCAGGAGTTGGGAGTGTCTAGAAGAGGCATTCCAAAGGCTTGTAGAAAAGACCAGGTCTTAGAACAGAACCTGCTTATGTTTTTCCCTGTAGAACAGCGACATAGCATGGTTTTTGCTAAAATGTACTCCAATACTTTTTAAGAGAGTGAAGAGGAATTTTTGTTTTTAATTGCTGTCTGTAAGTGAAAACTTCTGATTCCTGCTACTTGGGGTATGTATTTGCTGTGTTTGAGGATCTGCTAGTTTAACTAGGGGCATACTTAAGTTTAGCTCTGTTTTTCAAGTGTAATGTTGCTTTATAGAGGAACACTGGAGATTCCAGGGAAGTGATCACCTGTCAGAGGGGTTATAACATGTCAGAATTATTTATGAGGGATAGTGCTAGGGTTTTTTGTGTAAATTTCTTAGCATTGCAGGGAAAGGATGTCAGGGAAACATTTAGGTTTCTGTTACATATATGACTTAATAACTATTATATACATAGAATGAAACAGTCACTGCAGGTTTACATGACTGTACGGCTGTAGTTCCATAGCAGCATATGTATGGCAAAGAAATTTTTTTTTAATTCCCTCACCCCTTAGGTGTGGGTTTAGGATTAGGATTTTGTAAATTCTTAGTATAATGTAACCTACAGTTTGATAATTCAGTATTGCCAAAAAAAGCATTTTCAAAATCCTATTAAAAGAGAACATGTCTTTGGATTTAACTTATAAATTCTACTTTTGAAAAATCAACTGATATTTACTATGGTGGTTGCATTACTATATAATGCCTTTTGATTAAAACAAAGTCTTCAATAAAAAATTGGAGTGAAGCATGTATTTGACAAAGCAGATTACATTCTTGGGCTTTTATTAATCACCATTCCGTTTTTGTTGTAATGTGTTGGAGATGCTTATGTTCTGCTCTAAGTGTCTAGGGCCTAAACATATGTAAATGTAACCAGTTCAAAACCTGAACACTTCTTAACATCAGTGAGGGTGTTAACCTGGAGTGATGTAACTAGTACAGCCAATAGTCTTTTCTTTTGTAGTGAAATTCAGCCTCTGATGTCTAATACAGGGAATCTTGCACTGGCTCAAATCACTTTGGGATAATTTTTTTTCAAATATAATTATCTGTTACTGAAAACACAGTTAGGACTGTCTCTTGATTTGTCTTTTGTGTAAATGACATTATGAGTGCAAATACGTGTTAATAATTGACCTTCTCAAGTAGTTCAAATGGCACAGAATTATTCCTATGTACTTTTATTCCGTTAGGATTTTGGATGTGTTTTGCAGAAAATAGTCATGGAGATGGAAGAAAGCAATATAAAAACCTATGAGAGAGGGAAGTCACATTTTAAACAGCAAAATAATTCTGGTTTGTGCATTTAAGTATCTTCACCTTGCATCCTGAAGTGGGCAGAGGAGAGCTCTCATCTGTGCTTCAGTGAGAACACACAGAAGTATGCAGAGAATACTCTGTGCACATTTCTAATTACTGGGGCTTCTAACTCAGATTTTTTTGCTATAAGCTTCTAAATGGAGCAGGAGATTAGGAGGGAGAGTCCTTTTAAAAAAAAGAAACAACTAAAAAGGTTTTATCTGTTCCTCGTAGGGGTGAGTGAAAATAGGACAGAACTTTGGATTGCATGTGCATTTCAACATAGCCAGTGATTTCTCAGTATAAATCAAAGGAGCTGTAGTTTTATGATAGTGTAAAGTAAAAAGGAAAGATTAAGTTGATAAACTGTAAAATTGCACAATATGTTTGGTCATCTAAACTGAAAAAATAACACATGTTCAGTTTTGAAACACAGTGCTCTGCTAGTTCTTGAGAAATTCAGTAAGATTTCTGTAAGGATGAACTAAAACTGCTGAACAGATCATGGTAAATTAGAATTGAAAGCTGACCTTGTTTTTACTAACTGGTATACCGAAATTAGCTCTCTTGTATTTCCTAGCATCCACAATGACATGAGAATATCTGTTTGTAAACATGACAACCAAAAAGCAAAATAAAATAGAAGAGGAAAGCTCAATAGAAGATGAAGAGTAATAGGATTGTGAAACTTCCCTTTTCCCCTCGGGTTAGAAGTGTGGAAGCTGCTTTTTCTTAAATTTCAGTTCCCTTTATTCCTCCATTCTTGGCACAATTTATTTTCCACTTCCAGCTATCTTCTTACAGTGTTATCTTTTAAAAAAATGATTGCTGTCTTACTGTAATAGCTGGAAAGATTTTGGGCTTTAAAAAAAAAAGGGGGGAGGGAAGAAAAGAGGTGTATTTTGACTTGTGGATGTCAGTTATAAGCACAGGAAAAATTCAGTTAGTATTGAAAATCTGTGGAAGACTGATATCTATGTGTCATTTCAAAATAAAATAAATCCTTGGCTGAATGTCTTGTGAGAGGTTGCTGGCAAAATGTGTTGTCACGGGACGGTGAGTTAAACTGCATTGTTAAGGGAATAGCTATGGGAAAGAAAGCTAGTTGTAATCTTCGTTTGTAATGTGACAAAAAGTCTGCCGCTAATGAACTGGCCAAATCTATAGGTAGTGAAATTATTTGTCGAGTAATGGAATTTGGACTTTCAGAGGGAAATAACAGTGGGTAGTTTAAAATTTGATGATAGGCATATTTTTTGTGTTAACATAGGAGACCTAATATGTGTTGGGAGGAGTTGCTACAACTGTTCCTCAAAATGAGGTGTAAATTAAGTATTTGGTAGCAAGACCCCAACATAGTTATGAATTGTTTCATGAAAATGTCCCATCAGGAATGAAATTGAAAACTAAATATTGGAGTATGTTCAGAATATAACATATACGAGCTTGCATATTATTTTTGTATTACTTGCATAAGCAGATTTAAAAGTGTTACTATTCTATGGCAAATGGTTCTGGGATCTCCTAGCTTTTAGCTCTTTTACAATGGACTGTTTGGTTTCTTTGTTTTTTATATTCCATTTTTGATCAGGAAAAAAATAGCTGGTTGAGGAATAGCACTGCTCCTGAGCAAATAAAATGAAAAAACATTGTTAATTTTTAGCATTAAAAAGAAGTGACGAGAGGCCTCTAGCAGAGGCCCACAGAACCTTGAATAGAATATGAGAAAATTTCAGCCTATTCTTTTAACCCTGTGTCGTTCAACTAAACAAGGGAATGTTAGAGCACACTTTGAAAAATTGAGGAGGCTAGTCTATCAGGAAGTAATTTGTACACAATTCAGTTAAGATTGGCTGATGTATGATTCAAAAGAAGGAATAGATTGTTATACACACAAGGAGAAAATCCATTCCTAGGCAATAGGGAGTTTAATAAAAAAGATCATACAGATTGTACTTCAGTGCATAAACTAAGTGCATTTTTAAGTACTTCTTGTGAGCAAGTTGAGCAAGTTAGTCTAGACTGCCCACTACAGCCTTTCTTCATTATGTATTTTTTTAATGTTTTTTATATTTTTTTTTTAGTACAACTGTCAGGGACAGCTTGCTTTCAGAGTTGGTTGCTGTTCTTGTTCGTTTTGTATAAATCTGTTTTTCTGGTTGCTTCACTTTCAAAGCTTTAAAGGCCATAAGACATTAAAATTAGGTTAAATAAATCTGAATTAAGACAGACATATACTTTTGACCTATTTGCATGGATATTTGAAAGTTTTGTGTTTCAATCTCTCCCTGTTAACAGAGGGGAGGTAAGAAATTTTTCCAGATGTTTATTGACACCCCACAGTGTAAAAATTGATGTTTTCAAAGGTTGATGTAGAAAATGTAGAAATAGAATAAGGAATAAAACAGGCAATGTCATCATGTCACTGTTTATATCCACAGTGCATTCGTAGCTTGAATGAATGCTTTGTGCATTTTTTCATCTTTTCCATGTTCTGCCCTGTCTCAATAACTAGGGAAGGTACAGAAAAGGACAGCAAGGATGACAGACTCATATGGAAGAAGACTTAAATAGTGACTGAGGGTTTTTAATAGTCTTCAGGCTGGAAGACCTGTGTGTTGACCATATCATGAAAGTGTATATTTTGTCAGTAAAGGATGCTGGAGATGCTTTTCTCCTGCTCTCTCTACTATCTACCCCCAAAAGTTCTTGAAAAATCAACATGAATAAGGAAATAATTTTGAAAACTGACCTCCTTCAGTGGGGAGTTGGGTGGTCTTTTCTATGTGCTTTTTGTATTCATGTTGTTTCTAGTCAGTGTTGCTCTGAAGAATAAGCTATTAATAATTTTACGTTCTAACTCAGTATTTAGATTTTCACTGGAAAGGATGCTGACCCTTCTGAGAGTTAACGTTTTCTTATAACTCACTGTTTCTTTTGTAATGTTGTGTTAAACTTAATATGCAATATCTTACTGTGGTCCAATATTGGCTCTTGAGAAGTCAAGCTTTGGGCCCTTTTGGTAAGACTTCTGTTATATTAATTTTCATGTTCTCAACTTGTCATTTTTAAGTAATTAAATTTTGGAATCAGGTAAACTCAAAATTGCTTTCAAAAATAATTAACAGAAGCAGGCAATGCAGTTTTAAGAAGTGAGTACTGTATATCAGCTGGGGGCCTTAGTAAGGATCAGATTGAATTCTCTAGCACTGTAGAGACAGAAGGGCTATTTTTGAAAAAATAAGTGACAACGCTTGGGTGAGTGCTCTCAGATTGTAATTGGTAAGATTAGTGCATTGGAAGTAGGACAGACTTGTTTTAGTGTTTTAACACTGCTGAGATTGACAGCTGGAAAGAGCCTTGCATAGCACTTTTAAAAATCAAATATTCAGAGGAAAGAGAGCGAGAACATACAGTGAATTCCACTTATACCTCTTTGAGCTATTTTTTGAAATAAAGTTACTGGTGAGAGGTGGATCACATCAAGTGTCTTACTGACAAAAATTGTGCAAAAACCCTTTCTTCCACTTTATCTCATAACACTGAATACGTTTCTCTTCCCCTCACTGAATTGTTGTCTCTTACTGACTTACCAAAACAATGGGGAGGCTGGGAGACTATTTTGTAGGGCATATTAATGTATTTCCCATTATTGGTGTTTCTTAGTCATGGTTTCTTCATATCCCCCATAAAAACAAGGGGGAGAGTGTAACACGAACAACAGCACTCTTGGTTAATATCTTTGATGTTGTTTCATGTTTGCTAATTTTGCTCTGAGTGCAGTAGAGATGTGCTTATACTAGTCAAGGCTGTTGTAGCTAATAAGGTGGTGGTGACAGGCACGAATTCCTATGAGTGGATTTTATAAGCTATCTGGGCACTCTTGGTATGTGCTCAGGCTGTCTGGCTGTTCTGAAGCTCACGCTTCTCCATTTTTCATTTTGTTATAATATGTTACCTATGTAGTTAAATTTAATATGGAGGTGCCTATCTGTAACTAGGGTAAAGTTTTCTATTTGTTTTTTCACTTGTTTCACTCTGTGAGTGTTCTCACCTGTAATACACAGAGGTGGCAATGGCATATTTTTCATTATTTGATATTGTGGTAGGACCTAGAACCATCATTGTGATTAAGATTCACAAGCAAGGTGTACCCTAAATATTTTTGCTGTAAGTTGCTCTGTGAGTAGTGGAACTGGGTTCCATACAGATTTTTCTTACAATGGTCTTCTTCATCTGCTGTTCTAGACTTGTCTTAGTTATAGTAAAAAAAGTGACTATTAATCTTAGCTCCAGCTAAGATTAATTCAGAGCTATCTGTGGTGATTGTGTAGCCTTTTAGCCAGGCAGCTTAGGTAGCTTGAGCTCATGATGCAGCCCTTTGCTCCGCAGGCGCATGAAATTGTGTCTGTTTCCTCTGCTGCACTACTGAGCTTTGTGAAACTCATGGGAACTTAGTGTATTGGAGGATATTACTTCTCAGTTTATTTTAACTGAGTCTGGTGGTGAACAGATTCACTTAGAGGGATAGAGATGAAAGGAAGAGGGGGAAGAGACAGGTAGACAGTATGATTCATGCATGGGATGTTTTCTTGGGGAAAAAAAAGGCTAAAAAGGTACTTGCTAGTCCAAGTATAAGGCAGAACAGAACAGGCAGATGTGTGCAGTGGAATCATAATCTGTCATTTGTTTGGACCTCTTGCCTAACACCCTGAAATACATTTTTTTGTAAACCTCTGTAATGGTACTATATTTTTTCTTAGACTCTAATATAAGGCTAACAATATGCTGTAGATAATGCATGCATCAGTACTGCAGCATTTGTAGCAATGATTAGTGAATGTGCATGAAAAATACAGAAAATGAAATAGTTTTGTAAGTGTCTTGTTTTCCATATCAATATGAATAGATGAAGACTTGTTTTCTGAGGTGGAGGGATGGAAAATGCATAAGAAAGATAAATAAAGAAATGTTTATACACAGACCTGGTGTGAAGAAAATTAGAATTTGACCAAGGAGGAGTAAAAGACATGACTTATGAGGAGCAGCTGAGGATATTTGGTTTGCTTAACTTAGAGGAGACTGAGAGGTGACCTCATTGCTGTATACAACTTCCTCATGAAGGGGAGCAGGTAAGGAGGTGCTGATCTTCTGGTGTCCAGTGATAGGAGGTGAAGGCAAGTCCAGATTGATTAAGAAGAAAATGTTCTTCACTGAATCATAGAATGGTTTATGTTGAAAAGGACCTCAAAAGGGTGGTCAAGCCCTGGAACGAGCTCCCCAGGGAAGTGATCATGGCCCCAAGCTCTCAGTCTGCAAGAATAGATTAGTGTAAAACATTTCAATTGGAAGGGACCTACAATGGTCATCTTGTCCAGCTGCCTGAGCAGTTCAAGGCTGACAAGTTAAAGCATATTGTTAAGGGCATTGTCCAAATGACAGGCCTGGGGCATTGGCCACCTCTGTAGGAAACCTGTTACAGTGTTTGACCACCTTCTCAGTAAATGTTTCCTAATGTCAAGTCTGAACCTCCCCTGACGCAATGTTGAACCATTCCTATGTGTCCTATCACTGACTACCCCAGGAAGAGATTAGCACCTCCCTCCCCAGTTTCCAGCCAGCAAACTTGCTAATGGTGCATTCAATTCCAGCATCCAGATCAGTATGCTGAACAGGGCTGCCCTGGTATTGGGCCTTGAGGAACATCACTGTGACAGGTCGCCAGCCAGATGTAGTCCCATGTGCTACACCCTTTGAGCTCAGCCCTTCAGACAGTACTTCACCATGAACCTGCTCATTCCACAGCTGGACAACTTGTCTAGAAGGATACTGCAAGCGACAGTATCAAGAGCCTTGCTAAAATCCAGAACTACATCCACTACCTTCTCTTCATTGTTAAGGTGGCTGGCCTTATCACAGAAGGATATAAAATTAAATAGGACCATTTCATGATCACTGCAGGCAAGTCACCTACCAACCATCACATCCCCCATGAGTCCTTCTCTATTCACAAATAACAAGTCCAGGGGGGCATCTTTCCTAGTTGGATCACTAAGTACTTATGGCAAGAAGTATAGACTTCAAGAATTTCCAAGACTTGCTCATCACAGTGGTGTAGCGCTCCCAGTTGATATTAGTTGAAACCTCTTATAAGCACAAGGGCTACAAATCCAAGTTTCCCCTGATGTCTAGAGAATAATTCATCAATAATTTATCCTACACCTTTCCTGCCCTGCCTATTCCTCCTGAACAGCCTGCAGCCCTCCATCCCAGCACTCCAGCTGTGGGACTCATTCCACCAAGTCTCACTAAACCCAATGATATCATAGCCCTGGGAACTGACCAACGCTTCCAGTTCAGTGTTCAGACAGTGCTCCTAGATGCATTATTTAACTTTTAAGTTGTCTGTGTGGAATTGGGTCTTGGATGAGATGATCCTAGAGATCTCTGCCATCTCAGGATGGTCTGTGAGTTAAGACGAGTAACAGTTTGTTTTCCAGTTCCTTTCTCTGTAGATCTGCTGTAGAGTTGGCAACTTGGAACTTAGTAACAAAATTTTTGCGATGTATCAGGGACGTTGAAGTATCTCTGGAGAAGCTGTTAGGTAAAGGTCAAGAAGAACTAATGCTGTATTGGCAAGGCCTTGTAAACCTCGAAGGAGGAAAGTGCTTAAGCTGAAATTCTACTAATGTCAAAACATCCTAAGGATCTCACTGCTATATCAATACCCATTAGTATGTGCCATGGGCTTGCTGAAAAGTTGGGAAATTAAATGCTTCTGTATACCTGACTGTTTTGGCTGATTTGAAGATTCACTCTTAAAAGTGTGTTGATAAAAGCAGAAAGTTCATAGCTTTCCTCTCCTTTGTTTTGTTGGAGTACTAACTTTGGGTCCTTTTCCAGTTCTCTCAGCCTCAAGTCATTCTGTTTTTTTTGGACAGAGGGGGGAGGAATGCTTGTAACCTATTCCTAGGTAAAAGAGTGAGGGATATTATCAGTTGAAGATGGTCTTGGTAATACTTTTGAGTTTTAACAGGAAGAGGCAAAACATTCTGCTGGCAGAAAATAATCTGGGGGTCCTGGTGGGCATGAAGTTGAAGATGATGCAGCAATGTGCCCATGGGGCCAAAGATGGTGAATGGTGTCCTGGGCTGCATTAGATGAAGCACTGCCATCAGATTGAGGGAGGTGATCCTTCCCTTTTATTCAGCCCTGATGAGGCCACACCTGGAGCTCTGTGCAAGAGACACATGGACATGATGGATAGAGTTTAATGAAGGGCCATCAAGATGTCAAAAGCACTGGAGCACCTCTCCTTTGACTAAACAAAAAAGTTTCCAATATTCACTATTAGCATAGATATGTCCTACAGTTACAGTGATATAGGGTTATTGGTTCTTTCTGGAAGTAATACAGTATTTTTGTTTTTTTAAAGTTCTAGTTAATTAGACATATATTGAATTCCCTGTAGCAAAATCATCACCATTTTTTATAGTGAAGTAGACTTTCCTATCAGAATTGTGTTGAATAAAAATTCTGGATTTTGAAAGTCTGAATAGAAAGAAATCAGTTGGGAAATTTAGTTGCATCTGAGATAAGAAAAGGTGTTTTTTTTTTTAATTCTTATTTTGACATCAGAAAACTTTTTTCCAACCTTATACTCTCTGATCTTCATTGGTGTCATGATTCCCTTCCATCTGTCCCAGCTTTGTTCCTTCAGTGGAAAAAGAGGGCCTGAAGGCAGGACTAGAAGTGTGGATGATTTCCTGTGCTCCTGGATGCAGTGGAACAACTGTCTTTTCCTAAAAGATGCTTACACACAATTTGGTACTCTGCATGCTCCACCATGGCAGAGTTTCCCAAGAATATCCCTCCTTCCCACACCTCACACTGAGAAGATCAGTACAGCTACAATACAGAGATTCTGACCCCTACAGCCTCCTGCAATCACTGATGACTTCTCCAAAACCTGCTGCAGTGTTACAACAATTGGCCTTTTTACATTAATGAATTAAGGCACAAGATAAAACAAAAAATGGGTGTTAGTAAATGATGGCAAAACTAGGAACAGAAAAATCAGAGGTCATATACTTGACCTTCTATAGGTGATTGTGAGGGGGAGACTGAGCTTCTTGGATAAATATTCTGTTAATGTTCCTGATTTGCAGATGATCTCATTTAAAGTTAAATTGAAAAACCATGCTGTGTTGTTTCTGCAGATTTAACATTCTCACTGTATTTTAACTGTTTTGTGTGATAGGATTTTCCATACATTGTGAAATAATATCACCCTACTATCTTGGTACGTTTTTTTGTGTTTTACTCCTAGCTTGACTCTTGTGGTATCATATGAGTAAGAAAAGTCCTTTCTCTCTTGGTTCTATTCTGTTTCTGAATGTCTTTGTGCTTCCTGAAATATCTCCTCAATTACTGGTTCACAGCATCAGACAATTTATAAATATGTGTTTGCTGCTCCAGTGATACCTTTTAACTTTGACAAGAAATACCTTCACCAGGTATACTCATTACTAAATGAGCAGTGTAATTTAAAATTTACCTGCAAGAATTCCATGAGTAAGTAGTTAATCTACTAAAGAGTGAAAAATAAATGAACCACTGTTGTGGTTCCCTTTTATTGTTATTGTTTACTAGCCTGGCTTCCATGAAACTGTTGATTCACATGAATTCAGAAATGATCCTTTAATTTTTTTTAGTAGATTGCTATATCGGCCATTCTGTGGTTTTGCTGGGGTCTTATGTTGTCCTAACCAATCTGCTACAGGAATTAATAACTAGACTGTACTCTTGCAGTTGATGTAAGTTATATATGATGAGGATGGTTTAGAGAGAAGTGTTGTGATAACTGGTTTTTATGTGGCTCTCAAGAGTCTATAAATTTTTCTTGTCCAGGACTTTTGGAGGGAGAGTGGGACAGTATTTGGATGTATTGGTGGAACAGTTTTGGAAGTAAAGTTTCACATCCTTTAGACCAGTGAAGTTTAACCTAGAATTTGAATAAAGATGTGTAGCAAGTTCATATTTGGGAATGTGTGGTGATTGTAGCCCTGTCAGAATTAATCCCCTGATTTTCAGGAAGATTATAACTACAAGGATGGTGACTCTTACATTGCTGTATGTAATCCTCTTTTTAAGGTTATGTAGAGATAACCTCAAAGATTTTAACCCTTAATCAACAAGTTCAGAACCCAAACTGGACATTTATTTTGAGTAACAAGAGAAAGGGTTTTAGGGGTGAGAAAAAAAATGTTTGTCCATGATGCAAGAAAAAAAGTAAGTAGTACCCCTTGTCCATTAGTGGTGAGGGCTTGCATTATTTGAAATAAAACGTTAAAAATTGTTTAGTTAAGAAAATCCTTATTTTTCAGTATTTCTTCACCACCTCTTTCTCTTTCTTATGTAGACTTTCTTGCAAATTAGATCAGGAAAATACAGGTATTTTGCCTTTGATGTAACCCCTGGTTGTGAAAACTTCAGTCCTCCAAATATATATTTTCAATTAACTTGGTGTAATTGCCATCCCATCCCTTCCTTCACCAAGATCAGACTACTTGTTTGGTTGAATTTTTTAAATCTTTAGCCATGCAGATATCGTTTCTTCTGTCTCATAAAGACAAGAGTTTGCTAGTTTTGGAAGCTTTCAGATTTTCGGTGTTTGAAGAATCTGTAGTAGAGCTTCTAAAAGTGTTTCTCAGTTTATAAAAGGTTTTACTTCTAATCAAGTAAGAGAGTGATGGTAGTCCCATCCTTGTGCAAATCTGTGAGTCCTTCTGCTATGTGACTTTTTTATAGTCCCTACTTAGTTTCATACAGTATATATTTGTTCTCTCTGCAGCAGCCTTGCCCTCCCCCACCCCCGCAAACCTGAGATTTATGGGTACATTTTGGACTGCTCCTTCATTGTCTCTGTTCTCCCAGCAGAACTTTTCATGTCCTGTCCTTTTCTTGAATATGTCAGTACTAGTACCTTGCACAATGTCACTAATACTGCTTTTATCACCACTGCAGTCCATGTAATAAGTAGAGTTGTTGTCCTATGTCCCACCTTACCCTGCCACATTGGCCTCAGTAATTTTCCTGTCAAAGTTTGAGGGGCTAAATTTTGGATTATGCTTCTCTTCTTTGTGCAGCAGCATTTGTCATATGTTCAGACCAGCCTTTAGGAAATAATAGGTGTCCAAAACTCTAGATAAGATCATTCATCTTGTACCATCTGCCTTGGCCAACTCGTCTTCCTGGAGGCTTTGTTTACCTGCAGTAAAAATGTGTTTCACTGGAAGTGAGTATGACACAGTATGCATGAGGCAGTGAAGACTTTTGTTTTGATTGTTTTTTTCCAATATTAAGAAGGAATCTTGAAGGAAAATGCCAAATGTCATGTGAGCAGGCTGTCTCCCAGGAGAATCAACCTGCACCTGAGCTGGTTAGGCAATAGTTTAGGTTAACTTAATTTAAAAATGTCAGTATCAGCGTTTGAATAGTTACTTGTGAAAATGACTAAATCCTTAAATAATTTTTTTGACATATCCTTTATAAAGAAGTTTCTAGATAAAACAGTTGATGTGTTTTCTTCTTTTGACTCAAAGAAAATTTAATGTTTCCTTTCCCCTTAATTTCTGATCAGGTCTTGATTCCTAATCAGTTAAGCAAGGATGAGTGGGTTGCAGCTTTGGAATCTTTGGTACAGAATCAGTCAGTTCAAGTAATTTGCTCTGTTCAGTAAAGCCCTTTTAATATAAACTGTGACATAAATTTTTTTTCATGTGTTGTTGATAAAAACTATATTTATTTTAAAGAATTTAAATGCTTTTTTGAACTTCCACGTATTTTATTTTGTTTTTCTAAATAACATTCTTATTATTCATGACAGTATTTTTTTTACAATATACTGAAAATGTGGAACTATGATCATTGCTGTGTAAATGCCCCTAAGTGTACTATATTGGCAAGAATATAAGACAGACTTCTATTATAGAAGGATATTCAATTTACAGGGGCAGAACAGAACATCAGGGTCCTGTAGACATGGAATGCAGTCATGTAGTTACAAACTTCAGCCAAACTCCTAGCCTAGCTTTGTTTCATCTCCATCAGCTGTTTGGATCTCTCTCACATTGTAATAATTTCTCCCAGGCATCATGGTCATTTTATCCTTCAAGGGGGAAAGCTAAGTGTAGTGAATTCTCACTTCCCTGTAATCAGAAGATTGGCAAGCATGTTTGCCAAATGTAGTTAGCAGCAAGCAGAGCCAGAAACTCAGGTTAGGGCAGATGGTATGCCTTGCAGATAGATCAGCACCTGAAACCTGAAGTTTGAAGAGATTACATAATGAACTGTCTACCTGAGGACTTGAACACAATTTATTTAATTAGTTAGTAATTCAGTTATGTATTTATTTTGCTTTGTGCATGCTTGGAGTAGAGTAAAAAAAAAAACAAAACAACCCCACAACCCCAATCACCCAAGTAAAACAAAACAAAAACCCCCTAGCATTTAGATCTATGTGGATTGAAGGAAAAAAACCCAGTAAAAATAATCATAATTTGTCGGTTACAAAAGTACACCTAAACAGATTTTTTAATGTGTGTTTAGAACTAGATTGCAGATCTTGGTTTCTTGTGAAGAATTTGAGTTTACTTGCCTCAGAATTGGTTGCATATGTTGCTCTTATGTTGTCTTCCATATCAGTGGCCTCCAAAGTCAGGTGCACAAGACCATCCAGTAAGATGTGTGAAGAAAATCTAGGACTTAAATTTTTTCGGAAAAATAAGAAAGAAATTAAGGTTTTTAATATACATATTTACACTGGCACCCTTGCTCGGTCTGGATATCAAATGGTCCTGTGTCACATTGGTTTGAGAAGTGCCCTGAAGGTGGATTTCGTATTCCATAGTTTGGTGGCGTCACAGTAGCACCTTCATTTGTTCATTCACTTCCAGTGTATTGTAATGGATGCAGTTTACTTGTGCCCAGTTAGGTGGATTTATGGATTACATTATTTAGTTTTTACAAGATAAACCCTAACAAAATGGACAAGCAGCTTAAAAATAAAATCCTACAAAGAGACCATGGGTTGTGGATAATACTAACAATGTGAATAATAAGAACATGGCAGAGCTGACACTTCTTGTGCTCCTAGTATGAGCTCATGGTCAGATGCATTATGAGGTATAAAACCTTTGGCAATTAGATCTGACAAGAAGTTGGCAAAACCAATTTGGTTTATCAGGAAGGGTATTTCAGATACAGATGTACATCCACTATTGTAAATGATGAACCTCACACTAAGAGAACATTGTACCTTGAGATATCAACTAAGGATAGCATGAAACCATCATAATTAGCAAGGCAGTTAAAAACTAAGCACCTAGGACATGAAGACAAACCTCTACAATTTTTTTTTTCAGCGATGCTAGTCATGCAGTACTCAGTCCAGGACTTTACAAGATTTCACTAAAGTTAAAGATGAATCTTGGAAGCGTCTTTTGAGATTTCTCGGAAACAGAAGACATAGAAGCCATGTAGTGATGGGGAAACACTTGTTCTTTCTGCCACAGCAAAAGTGTCTGAAACAATACATGGAAAACAATGTGGTGACAAACTAAAACACATTCCTTTGTCAGCAGATACTGTTGGAAGATGTCTGGAAAACATTGCCAGAATTTTGAAGAAACAAATATTAGAAAAAATTACACAGTGTGAGAAGCTTGCTGTACAGACAGTTGGATGAAAATATAGATGTTTGTAATGTGGCTCAACAGCAGCTGCTAAATTCTGTGTCTATAATTAAGTTCACAAAGAACTAAGTCACTAGGAAAAGATGTACCAGACAAGATACATTCTTACCAGTAAATTCTAAACAATATCTTCTTTAATAAAAGCATTTTTAAATGGAAAAACTGTACAAATGTCACTGCAGATAGGGTGGCTGATTTGACTGAAGTAAAAAAAAGGTTCTGGGGTAAGCTTTACAAGGTGAGCACCACGTGCAGAATTGATTCACTGCATCGTGCATGTGCAAGTAACAAGAAAGTTGGAGCCATAAATGCTTAAAGTGCTTCAGGATGTCATAATTGTGGTTCATTGTATGAAAACAAGGCCTTTAAATAGTAGAATCTTTACAATAATCCATAATGGGGAGTAACCAGCAAAATCTTTTGTACCGTGCAGAGGTTTGCTTGTTGTCATGGCAAAGTGCTTAGAAGAGCTGCAAAACTTAATTATGTCTTTTATTTTACAAAAAGGCAAGTGTTATAAATTGACCTGCTTGGTGATAACGGGTGGCTATCAGATGTATGCTGATGGACAGTTATTTTCAAAAAAAGTAAAGACTCTTAAGACACTTTCCCTTGAAGGGGAAGGTGACATTTTAAAAATAAGCAAGAAAGTGACTGTTTTTTGAAATAAGGTCATGCTGTGGAGAGAGCAGTTTGCAAAGTGGTGTTTTGAAATGTTTGCATCGTGTGATTTTTTTGCCAGAAGAGATGTATGTCATCTATAAAACCTCACATATTTGTACACTTAAACTTGGAAGCAGAATTTCCTCACCTGTTTAAAAGTCCTCCCAATTAAGACTCTGAATCTTTCAGAATCTGAAATTTTTTTCTTAAATATAAAAGTGCCACAGCGTCCGTTGGTTTGCATTAACAAGTGATTGATATCAGGGAAGATGGAAATTTTCTGGCCAAATTTCAAGAAAAACCTTTGTATAATTAGTGGATGGGAATGAAAAAACGAGTGTCATGATTTAGAAAGTGTAGCCAGTGATGCACTTTCATGTGGATGTACTTATCTTTGTAAATTGTTTTTTCCATCTATGACAGCCAATAAACTTATTTTAAAGCTAGACCTTCAAATCACTGTATTATAAAGTGTTAAGTCAACATTTTAAAAAATGCTGAAGCATATTCAATCACATGGCTCTCACATGAAACCTCTCAGTTTTTTTAGCAAGAGCAAAAAGACTTTTGTACCATTAAAAATTGTTTAAAAATCCTGTTTATTTCATCGTTATCCTTTTTAATTTCAGTTTTTTTATGTTGTTATAGATACAGGATATATTAGTACAGTTGTACATATATATAATTTATAAATGCATGCATATTGGGGGTACCTACTCAAAATATTTTTACTTTTAGAGGTGCATGATCATAAAGGTTTGGTGACAACTGTTCCCATATTGTATATTGTGCATTTGTATATATTTTTTTCTCATGAAGAACAGTTGTCTAATAGAAAAAGAATATTTTACTTCTAGATGTGTGTCAGGTGTAGTAATTCAAGAGGACAGGAGTGATGCTGTTTGCATGTGCTTCAAGTGCATCAAGAGATGCCCCAGCTAGGATCTGAGACATGCTGTTTTAGTCTCTGCGTGCGGTAGTCCTTGTGAAGTGCTTACTGTCTCGATAGATGAGGGAAGTGATTTGTGGGTGGTTAACAGTGATGTAGAAAGCTGATGGCAAATCTAGGTATAGAAGGCAAATGTTTGTCGTCTGAATCACTTGCTTTACTGCTTGAGTGTATTGTTCTGGTGACAGCTTGATTTTCAAGCATGTAAATGTTTTAGACGTTTTGTTGAAGTTGTTGGTGCTTTTTTCATCTGAAATCAGACCATAAGTGTATCTTCTAGAGAGGAATATTGATATATCACAGCTGAATTTCTATTCTTGCCTTACACAGTTGTTCTAAACTATGTAAATGTATGTGTGACTGAAGTATCTTGGCATCTTTAGAGGTGTAATATGGGACAAATTTCCTAGGTGATCGCTTTTTTTAAATGCTGTTATGAAATAATGTGTTCTGCCATACCTAAAAAACATTTGGGAATTTGTTGATTAGTTGAACATTTTATTTAATAGCTGTAGCTAACTTGCAGAGATAAGTTCCTTTTAACAAGCTACATGTTTGCTTTTTTCTTTTTATTAGGCTAAAGCCTAAACCTCTGACATGGCCACAGCCTCACCAAGATCTGATAATACAAGTAACAACCGTAATGGAAGATTACAGATGCAAGTAACAGGCAAGTAGTGGTTTGTATCATGGTGGTTTTTACAGGAAAATGTGTGTATTCTAAAAAATGGGTGTAAAAATGAATTAGTATAGTTAATATTTTAATTAATAGTATGAATGTTACAGTTAAGAATGTGACTAATGCATGTAGATGATTTGAAGATAAGTATTATACAGAGAATTGGGTGACAGAGTTTAATATCTCTTCAAAATAAAAGAAATAGAGATTCAGTACAACAGTGCAATTGCAAGGAAATTTGCTAGGGAACAAGTAATTAATGACATGTATTCTGAAGAGGGAACACATATTATTGAAATTCTGCAAAAAAAGTTGTGTGGTTATAGTGAACACCAAGCTGGAAATGGGTCTAATGTTGTAGTGAAGGTGGAGAGGAACTGGAGGAGATGACAAAATTTGCTAGCCCATCAAAAGATTAAGGTCTTTCATTACATATCAGGTAAATGTTTGTTGAAAAAATAGTTCTATAGTATGCTTAGGGCAGCAGGTTGGATTACACTGGCAAATGGAATAATTTAGGTTGGAAGGGATCAGGTTGCTCATCCAGTTGAATTTTCAGTATCTCAAAGGCTGTAGATTACCAGATTTGCTGGGTATAATCTGCATCAGTGTGAAAATGTTTTTCCTTCTATCCAGTTGGAATTTACTATGGTGTTTCTTGTGACTGTTTTCTTCTTTTGCTTTTGATGTGCTGGTTCTCATAGTTCAAGGCAGAATTCAGCCATCCCAGTATCTGCTGGAAGGCCAACACAGTAGGCTACAAACAATCCTGGAAATTTATGATTTTGCTGGGGACACTTTCTCAATAGATATTGAACAGACTGAGTCGATTATTCACTTTACTACTCATGGATAAGAACTGTTCAGTGATGTGGCAATTGGTGTCAGTCTTAGCTCATCTTTCTGTGGGATGGCAGAGCAGAACTGAGACTTCCTTGTAGTCTGAATATGAGCAAAGCACGTCTAGGTAAACAAATTGGATAGCCAATTTGTTGCAGTGTTACAGCAGTTACAAATGAAAATGTTACCAGCAGATAGTTAAAATACTATGAATAAATACATCTACCACAAATCTATATGTGTATATGTATGTAAGTATTATTTTTACCATTGATGACTAGCTTGAACTTTCCAGGGATTTTGAGAAATATGGGAACCCTAAAGTAAGAATGGATGCATGGCCAAGAATATATTAAGGCTATCCTGTACAAAATTTGGAGGAACATGAGTAAGATACTGTGTCTTAATAAAAGCTGCATCTCAAGAAAGATGCATCATGCTGGATGATCCAAAGATGGCCAGGTTACCTGAGAAAAAGTGCATTGTTGAAGAGTCCCCCAAAATGGATATTGTATGAAATTAGATGAGAGAGGAACCTTAAAACTGATTAACCTTATGTAAGGATCACATAACTCAATAATGTGATAAGTCATCAAAACTGGCAATAACTACCTGCAGGGATGGAGCCACCTGTACGTTGAATATATATCTATAATTGTAACAAACTGACTTACACAAATGACCCCTAACTTCAGATCTGTGTATACAGCAATAAAAATTTTGTGTCCTATACTGAACTGCTCCTTACTTAAATAGTTGTGTATCTTTCTGGCACTGGGACGTCTCTTGGCTTTAAGATTTCTCAAAAGGAAAGAAGTCTATACAACATTTAGAATTAGTTTTATGAAGGTTTAGTTTTCTAACGAGTCTTTACTGCAAGATCACAGGAATGCCAGTGGCAGTGCAGGGAAAGGAGTGGCAGACAGAGGAGTGTGGAACTTTAGTATTGCTGACCAACACTGCATGTTTATGCTTAGTTTTGTTTATGCTGCAGTAGAATCTAGACTTATATTTCAAGAACTATGCTTAAAACACTTCTATAAAGATAGCAAGTAACATAAGCTCATTTTGCAGACAAGAAAATTTATGTGGAGTGGTAACTTGTTCAAGTTTGGACAAAAACACCATGTTGAAGGCATGCTTTGCCATCAGTATTTGTTCAAATATGCTTGGCAAGATATCTTATCTAGTTAGTTTGTTTTGAAGTCTTGCTAGTATTACTTACTTATAATTTTTTTAAAAGATGTCCTAACCATAAAAGGATAATTGTTTACTTCTGTGTTTGAGGATTCAAAACTTACTGACTTAAAACACAACTAGAGACAAGGGAGCAAATTAAAAGGAATCTTGAATATCATGAATGAGTACCTGTGTTTTAATAACTATTGTATTTGCTTTTAGAAAGCAAATTATGGAAGAAAAATGTGGAAGAAGTAGAGATTGTCAAAGCTTAAAAACGTATCATGTTTTCAGATTAAAAAATTAAGACTCATGTATGGAATTATGTTTTTAGTTTTCTGTATTTAAGCTTTCATTGTTATCAAGTCTGCAGTTCTCCTTTATGTCCCATGAAGCATTACTTAGATTGGACTTTTCAAATGTGAGAGAGTTGAGTTTGCACCTTTTAACTGAAATTAAGTAAAAGTCCATGGCTAATGCCACTAGAATCTTGGATGGTTGCATCCTGCTAACTTTTAAGTAACTAATGTATATGTCTTGGGATACTGTAATCCAGAAATACACGTCTCCCTTTCAGAGAGTTTAGTAAACTTCCATGTTGTCATCGTTTAACCCCAGCCATCAACCAAGCCCCATGGAGCTGCTTACTCACTCCCCCACTGCTGGGATGGTGGAGACAATTGGAAAGGTAAAAGCTGAAGGAAGGAGAGATAGGGAAGGCAAAAACCATGCACACCAGCAAAGCAAAACAAGGAATTAATTTACTGCTTCCCACAGGCAAGGCAGATGGGTGTTCAGCCATCTCCAGGAGGGCAGGGACCAATCACGCCTAATGGCTACATGGAAAGATGACTGCCATCGCTCCAAACATCCCCCCTTTCCTCCTTCTTATATGCTGAACATGATGTTCTGTGGTATGGAATATCCCTTTGATCAGTTGGGATCACCTGTCCTGACTCTCTCCTCTCAACCTCCCATGCACTCCGAACTTTCCTGTCAGTGCAACAGTACGAAAACCAGAAAAGGCCTTGACTCTGTGCACACCCTGCTTAGCAATGNCTGAAGGAAGGAGAGATAGGGAAGGCAAAAACCATGCACACCAGCAAAGCAAAACAAGGAATTAATTTACTGCTTCCCACAGGCAAGGCAGATGGGTGTTCAGCCATCTCCAGGAGGGCAGGGACCAATCACGCCTAATGGCTACATGGAAAGATGACTGCCATCGCTCCAAACATCCCCCCTTTCCTCCTTCTTATATGCTGAACATGATGTTCTGTGGTATGGAATATCCCTTTGATCAGTTGGGATCACCTGTCCTGACTCTCTCCTCTCAACCTCCCATGCACTCCGAACTTTCCTGTCAGTGCAACAGTACGAAAACCAGAAAAGGCCTTGACTCTGTGCACACCCTGCTTAGCAATGATAAAAACATCTCTATATTATCAACCCTGTGTTCAGCACCAATCCGAAACACAACCCCATACCAGCCACTGTGAAGAAAGTTAACTCTACCCCAGCCAAAATCAGTACACACATCTCACTGAATTAGCAAGTATAGTACAGAAAAGCAACAGGGAAGGATTATTTACAAGTAGCTGAAAATACTCAGCCTTACTTTAGTTTGCAAGTGGAGGGAACAAGAATCACACTGAAGTATGGGAGGAATTAGAGAGAAGGCATAGTCAGCAAGTAGGTACATTTGTGAGTCCCTTGTTGTGGTCTTCTGAAGGCAACATCTGCCTGAAATAGAATTTAAAATGTTGGCAGTTAAGTTGCTGTTGTTTTTTATAGTGACTTCCTCAGCTGAGCGAGGAAGTGGGAGAACAGATTTATGTTCAGAAGTACGGAGCAATTTACCAGTGATTCAGAGGTGAAAAATAGCTTCTTTAGTCAAGTGCTATTTCTTTACTGCTGAATATTTAGCTAAAACTTTGTCTGCAAAGCTGTATAAATAAGGGAAATCTGAGAGTTGATTTCTTATTTTTAACAAACGGATGTGTAAAACCACAGGTTAACTGCACAGAGAATACAGGCAAGGAAATTAAGCTCTGTATACAGGCTTTGCTATACAGGGGGATTTTGAAACAGGCATGAACTACATACAATATGTAACAGAAAAAAAAAGTCTGTCTGATAATCTCTCAGATGCATCATAAGGTGTATCATACTTAAGTATTTTTCAGATAAGGGAAGACTAGGAAGAACAATGAGAAAATAACCATGTTATTTTCAGTATTTATCCCTAAAATAATTGTGCTGTTTCTCCAAGCAAACCTGCAAGTATGTGGTGAAAAGAGAATGTGACACGTAGTTTCAACTACCTGACAAAGTAGCTTTTGAAAATAAAAGTTTTACATTGACTTCTCTGTTCAGCAGAAGTAGAGAAAGTGAGAAATAACATTGCCGTGCAATGTATTTCATGCAGAGTGTAGGCAGTACGTTGTCTGTTTTTCAGCAACAGTATGCTGTTATACAATGTATGTATTTTATTAGTTTCTAGTGCCAAACTGAAACGGAAGAAGAATTGGTTTGGAACAACTTTCTACACGGAATTAACAGCAGATGGAGAAATTAAGAAAACAGCAAAATCAAGTAGTTCTTCAAATCCCAAATGGGATGAGCAGCTGACAGTGTAAGTAGATTTTTTGGTTGTTTAATACTATTTATTAGACAGACATTGCAGGCAAATATTTACTAAGCTTGGCTGCCTCTACATAGTTTGCTCTGGCTGTTAATGTCTAAATGCAGACATAAGTTGATGTTTATCTCAAATGATTTTTTTCACTCTCAGTTCTTACAATGTTTTGGGAATATTTTTTGTGCAGAGAGTGTTGCTTGCTGTTGCTGTACATGGTATAATCTTGATATTTGTTAGCACTGTTAGCACAGCTTGCTAGAAAAAGTTACTAATGGTAACCACATCATTCTCAACTTTAAAAGGAAAAGAATCTCACCTGGGTAAGGAGTAGTTATGAGGACAGTGATTTCTTCCTTTGAGTTTCACAATGAAGGGATATGTACAGAAAAACAGTTTACTGCAAAGTGACTTTTACTAAGAGTTGACCTTTTTAATCTTCTAATGGTTGAGTTTGGTTTAACTGTACTAGGGCTGTAGGTATACCTGAATATGACTCCATGAAGAACTGGCAATCCTGCACTGTGCAATTGGCTAGAATGCTTTATTATGCAAGCAAGATTGTACTGGTTCAGACTTGGGTCTGGAAACAGCATAGCTACCATCAAGTGGCATCGAGTCTGGGCCAGTACATTTCACAGCATCTGACATGTCTGTGTGCAGTTGCCAGCTTTGTTAGTAGTAGGAGCCACACTAGGTTCCTATAACCAACAGTGCTGAAGTGGGGGAGTGGTACAGTGTACCCAACTTTGGGCAACTGTTTGGTTGGGAACACTTATTAGCTACTCCAGACCTGGGCTGAAGCAAGCAGGGTGTTCTTGTGCCACATTTCTCATTATTTCAGGTTTAGTGAACTTACTAACCCTTCAGAGTATTGCAAAAGAGAATAATATGATATTGGACCTGATGATGATTTCCAGGAGTTATTACTAGAACAAGTATAGGGCTATCAGTGTATTCACAGAGACCACAGTGTCTCTTGAGGAGGCAGGTTTGATTTGTCAGGATTTGGTGATCTGATAGAAATGAGGCAATTTGTAATGCTTAATACAGCCAAATAGCCTAATTCCATTATCAGTATTACTTACGTAGGATCTTACCCTTATATATATGCTTAAGGTATTCTGGGCACCTCTTCCTCTGGCTATTGGAATGGTATTGTTGCTTCAGGTGCCCAGTCTGTTTGAGGATAAATGAACTTTCTGGCTGACCAAATTCTCCTCACTTCTGTGGGTCAGCAATACATTTTCTGTGTGTGGATGATGGGGTTTTTTTAGTTTTCTTTGTTGAACTGGTCTTTTAGTAAGACTTCCATTAGAAGGCAGCCTATTCAAAATATAAAAATATATTTGCTTATGGGTTTCAGCAAAAATGATCCACGTTGTCCTACATGTTCAAGTGACTATAGAGTTAGTTGTCTTGTTGGGAGGGTGGGGATTGTTTTTGTTAGTTTCATTGCTGATGGTATAACTTTCTGTATATATTAGATCAATACTGATGGATATGTGGCCTTTGACTCTTTGCAGTAAAGTACTTCTATTCCCATTTTTCACAGCCCAGAACACCCTTGCATTACTAGACCCTGTACTACAAAACTACTCTCCAGGAAATAGCTTCCCATTTTCCTCCTTGAGCAGGGGAGAGACCAAGGCCAAAGGTTATCATAATACTACTGCAATTGGGTCCTTTACCTCTCTGCTTCCCTCCAATTTTTACTTTAGCTTCACAATTTGATTTTTTTCCCCCTCTGATTTCTGTGAGTATGCCTTATGCTTTCATATATGTTTGTGGATTCACAGAAGATGTTTCAACTTTGATGGCAAGCTGACACCCGTTAAGAGGGTTCTTCCTGCTTGCAAGTAGCTGTATGGTTTCTTTTTCATTTCTTAAAAATATTTAGTATTTTTCTTTTTAGTGACAAATATACTTCCCACCTTGTTCTCCACATTTAATAATGTGAGATTTTAGCTAGAACTCTGGAATAGTGAGGAATGTGGGAAAATATGCCTTTCAAAAATAAACATATGCTTTCTGTAACTGAGGTTTGAGCTTAGTCTAGGTTATTCTGATACTTCTCAGATTCCTTATGCTATTATAGTAATGCACTTTGTTTGATCCTAAGTATAAATATCATAGTGTTTGCAGGTCTTAGTTAAAAATTTCCCCTTGCAGTACAAAACCTTATTATAGTTCATTAGTATCAAGGAATACAGTGTCAAAGTGAATTCAGTTCAAATACTACTAATAACAAGAACGAATACTTTAAAATCTGTATCAGTTTTTTAAAAAAATGTATTTTATGTGCAGGAATGTGACTCCACAGACTACGCTGGAATTTAGAGTGTGGAGCCATCACACTTTAAAAGCAGATGCTTTATTAGGAAGAGCCACTGTAGACTTGAGACAAGCTTTGGAAATACACAATAGAAAATGTAAGTTATCATGAAGGATATTTTGAATAAAGTAGAATTATTATTACTAATCTATATAGCAAACTGGCAACCAGACTACTAACTATACATGTAATTACAACTGACTTTCAGTTGATGTCTTTACTTGTCTCTTCTCGAGATGTCTGTGCTATTGAGAGCAATTTAAATGTGACAGTGGGATATGATACTTTTGAAACAAACAGTAGAGTATGAGTTACTGCAAATTAAGTAAAAGCAGAAGTGAGTAAATATAGTGTTTTGTAGCAAATTAATAACTAATTTGGCAGAAGATCTGTTTTAGATTTGGTAACCAAAAAAAGCTAAAAATTCAGAAAACACTATTTTTCATGTTTTCCTCCTCTGGAGTCTCTAATAAAAAGACTGGATATTTGTCCCTCATGATTTAGCTGCCCAGCAAGCAGTAGAAATCATTGATTAATTAAACAATGGAGAACTTTCTTTTAGTACATTAGAGATTGTTTCTTCTGTGTAATTTCTAATTTTAAATGTCTTTAGTAGAATTAAAACAGGTCTTCTTTATTTGCTTTTCAAAATTTTTTTTCTTTAGTATAAGAAGATGGTGAATCCACACTTTAAATTCCATTCCGGAGTGGCGGTAGAATTCCAGCTAAACTAATCTTAACCTTTCTCACAAGTTAGATATTCAAACCTGAGATCTGTGTTCAGGGAGATGAGTGGAAAGGAGAGACAAAAACCGCTTCGTTTTTCTGATTCTTACAGAAAATTGAAACAATCCCAAATTAAGTGGAGCTTCTTCAGTATTATAAAGATTCTGTACAAGGTTCCATAGTTAAGCAGAAAATTTACTTTCTAAATAGAAAAACTGTATCAGAAAAAAACTTGGGTTATATTAATGCTAGCAAAAAAGAGATTAATTAGTATTTTAACTACTTTTAACAAAATAGTTAATATTTTCTTATTGTAGATCCTGGGAATTCAGGATCTAATAACTTGACAGATTCTTTCAGGGAATGGTTGACTGAGTTTGCTGCACATTGCACCGAAAGTAATTTATGTGCAGTGTTTCTGATTTGGGCAAGTCAGTAGTTTGACACATACTGGATTATCCAAGAATTCAGTGGTAGAAAAATCTTACTGGTATCCCTGAGTTATTCAGTTATTGATACCTAATCTAAAGTGCAGCACTTGAAAGGCTCTTTGCTGAAGTAGATGGAAAGGGGAAGTCCTCTAATTAAAGAAACTTTAGAATTAGTGCAGTTACTTTCTCTGCTGAACACCACCAGTATTGAGTTGCTGTCCATACACCTCACAGTTTTCTTTCCAGCTCAGTTGAACTACTGCCAGCAGTTGATCTGTTTTAGGAAGATAACCTGTTAAAATAGCATAAGTTAAACCAACCACCCTTTGCAAACATTAAGATTTATAAATATGTTAATTTAACAACTCTGTGGTAGGCTAGTTTCTTCTTTCTCCTCTTTGAGGTAGTACCATTTTCCAAAATGCAGATTGCTAAATCAATAATTCTGTGGATTTATGAGCTTTGTACTTGTTCCAGAGATATAAAGTCCTTTGAAATCCACTGTAATATAGCAGTATGTGTCTGCTAGTAACTGCTGCCTGGCTACACTGTTGAAACTGCTCTTTAGAGTAACAGCTTGGGGGTATCTGGCAAAAGATTATGGTAGCCTTCCTTGTTTTCATGTTCATTTATGGTACATGTTAAGAATGAAAAAAATAAGTGTTTGCTAATTTAGTGCATTGAAGTGCACAGTGAGCTTTAACTTTAACTTGGAATGTTATCATATGGAGGGAAATATGGTGGTATATCTTAAAAAAATAATCTTTTAATTTGAGACCACAAATACTGAAAGGTTTTCACCATTTTACCCAGATTAATGTGAACTCATAGCTGACTGTGTTTGGATTTATGACATGCACCTTTAACTGTTGTACGAGTAATAGTTGATTTAGGGAGAATTACGCAGCATCCACAGCATGTTTTACCTCTGGATTATGTATGTCTCTCTATGAATGTCTGTATTGCTTGTCAGTCAGATTGAATTCTTTTACTGCAACATGTATCAATTATCTAAAAGTCTTTTTTAGTTTCTGATTTAACTTTTGATTACCTGAAGCATCCTCACTCTGTTACTGTTTAATCTTTGAAGTTGTGATCTATGAAAATTCCAGTAAAGATTTACTGAAAATAGTTCAAATAAATGAGGAAGGACTCTATGCAGTCTTTGCATTTACTTCTTCCTCAAAGACATGTTCTTTTCAATAGTCTTTTAGAATTAGTTTTGGAAGGTGATCCAAGAAATGAAAATAAGCTCTGGTTATAGGATGAGGTTGCAATATTTGAGTGTGTAGTTCAGAAGTTGTTTGACTTTAAGCCATCACATGTTATGTAAGTAGTGCATAATTTCAAAAGGGCTTAGTAGAAATAGCAAACATGGGAAAAAATTAACAACAAGGTACTGGAACCACATGAATTCTATAGCATGCTTATAGAATGTACTATGTAAAAACCAAAGTAATTTTTAAAATTGTGTGTTTACCCACAGCAGGTATAAATGTACAGAGCTCCATAGTGATTACTGTGCTGACTTGAATCACCTGAATATATACTGTAGAACTGAATACATGTGTCCCATTTGTCTGTTGAAAGTCTCTTTTAATATGAATATTAGTTTGAATTTAATCTTTCCTTTATCCCTTCTCTCATTCTCTTCCCCTACCCACCCCAACACCATTTTTAGTGGAGAAGGTGAAAGAACAGTTGAAACTGTCTTTGGAAAACAAGAGTGGCATGGTGCAAACAGGTGAACTGACAGTTGTGCTAGATGGTTTGGTTGTTGAACAAGAACCTCTTACAAATCCCAGTTCATCAGCAACCAGTAAGTTAAAATATTTAAATCAGATGGTAATATTTGGATTAAGATTTCAAACAGATATAATAGAATGTTTCTGTTGAATTTGTTTCTTACTGTTCAGTAGAAGTTCAGCAAAATGGCGAGGCTGTGCATGAAAGCAGAGATGCTCCAGCAAGAAGTTCATCCAGGTTGGAATTTATTTTTGTGTTTTATGCTATATGAACTATATTAGAAAATTGTTCTGTTGAAAAATTTGGGTTGTTTGTAGTTTGGTGTGGGTTTTTTATTTGGTTGTTTTTTGGTTTATTTATGTTTCTTTTCATTTTTTTGAAGGCCATAGATTTTAACTGTCAAGGTCTAAATTATGTTGCCATAGGTTTTAGAAACATTACTTGTTTACTAATTACATAATTGGGCTTGAGAACAATTAAATTTACACTTCTGTTCTTTTCACTCCACTACTTTCTCATTGCCTTTTGGATAGGTAGCCCTCTGTATATGAAAGTTCAACTGATTGGAAATTTATTAAATGTTGCAGCAGAAATTAGGGACCAGTGGTTCAGTGTGGTCTTATGTACTTATGCCATTTGTTTCCTTTTGTTGTTCAAGAACCGTTTCTGCTAATGTCTACCATCTTGTTGCAAAGTAGCATCTTATCAGAAGGAAAAGGGAAAAAAAGCGCCTGAATTACTTCCCCCTCACCCTTTTTAAAGTTGTGATCAGGAACTTGTTTAAGAGACTTATTGAGTTTCACAACCACTATTCATAACACAGGCAAAGGGTTTGCCTGCTTCATCCTGAAGTGGCAAGAAAAAGACTTTGGGATCAATTTAGAACTTCATTCTTGTTGTATTTATTTTTATACCAGCTCAAGGACTGACTTGGAGTAGATTTTTTGCCTCCTTAACGCTAGTAAGACAAACAGGTCAACATTCAGATTAATTTAATGTTACTGCCCTGCATGAACCCCTTTCTGTTTACATTATTGACACCTATTGGAGTGAAAAAACATAGAGGTGCTGTGCATTTGAGTGACAAGGACACATTTGTCCTTGTACACTCAACCTGATTCTTTTTTTGAGTACATGGAGGTTTGTCTCTGTTTCCTGATGGGGGCTCAGTGTGAGGGAGTGAGGATAAAAAGTTGCTCCTCCTTTGTTATCATTAGAAAGGTTTGGGACTGCTAAAAGTGTTTTGAAATATATCTGCATGCCATTTTGAAATGGTAGTAACAATCATTTGTTTTCATTTGGCTGTTGTTACTGGAGATATATTACTGGGATCTTGCTCTTGATGTTGATATTTTAAGTTACGGCAGTTTTTGATGCAACTATGCAGCAGTTTTGATCTACAATTTTAAAATTAAGAGAGGAAGAAAAGTTTTAAGGTAGTTTCTGTGCATGTCTTTAGGAAGCAAATTTGGTTTGTAGTCCAGAGTTGAAGAGGGATAACACTTTAATTCTCTGTTTATACAACTCCTTTAGAGTTGGATAAGGTAGCATAGAAATGCTGCTGCTTCTCTTCTTGCTCTGCAAAGTTGGACTTCTAACTATTGTCACATTTTTTGTAATCCGTTTAACTTTTCTTCCGTGTTAACCTCTATCCCTTAAGAAGATAGGGAGTTGGCATTGACTGTAATTTTCGCAATATGTGTCTCTTGTGGGTGGCTTTAAGCATTCTGGAATAGATTTAAGTTAAAAAACAGTGTAATTGAACAAAACTTTCCATTCACAAGCCCTCAAACTGCATTCTTTTCCATGTGGCCTTGTAAACACAATGCTGCCTGTGTGTATTTGTCATCACAATATCCCATCCTCACAATGCATAGAGAAGTTCATCTTATTTTCTTCTTACTGTGGGAGAATTTCGTTGCTTTCTTCTGTTATGACTATTTTTAGTGATATGACTAACAAAACCAATTGTTCCTCTTGCTTAATGGGAGAAAAAATTTTCCTGCTCATAGCTGTACTTTGGAAGGGTTCCTAAGGCCTTTTTGGAAGATGTGGCAGGTGCATCAGTCTGTTCAGCTCAGTTCTAATATATCATTACAATAAAAGAGGAAGTGAAAATGGCAAATCTTTCTTATTTTAAGTATCTGAAATCCACAAAATTAATTTTTGCCTTTTTCTTAATTGTTTTGATCTTGCACTTGACTGCATTCTGGGCTACAAACACCATGCTATAAACTGCTTTGAATTTACTGCCATTTCTTTATTTGTTTCTGTAGCGTGACTCAGTGTAGGATTTGGTTTAGTTGTGTTACTGTTGTTTGTAATAACCTAAACTGATCTTTTATTTTTGCCAAGATCTGCTTGTGACGTTTCTAATGGGATAGACAATCAAGTACCTTCCAACTCGGTAGTACAGGATACGTTCAGTATAGAAGCTGTTAATGGAGACAGCACACCATCTCCTACTCATGTTACAGCCAGACCTAAAAATACACCAGTACCAAAACCACTTGAAGCTCAGCCGGTCAACAGCACTGGTAAGAATGGGAGAGTTACAAGAACATGTTCCATAATGCTTTTTTATCTGGTTCAAGTGTATGTGGAGTTGGGTCACTTTTTCTGTACAATTTTCGTTGACTTTTAAAAATACTGAAAGGATGTTTTTGTGCTTCAGTTGATAATCTTGTGTGTCTACTTTTGTGAATTTTTCTACACTAGACCCATTCTTAAATGTATTAAGTTTCATGCTTTCCCATCAGTTCTTTTCTCTGATGAAGAAAGATTAAAGTGCTTAAAAACTTTCATTTCTCTGTCCCAGATGACAAAACCGTATTACTGACTGATTGGAGGAAAAGAAAAGATTTCTTTCACAATTAATTTGAGTAACTACAGTTAAGTTTCTTCTGACATTGTATAAATCTGATTTAGTCAGGGAACTTCTGTGCTCTGAGTCAACATGTGTTGCAGGCTCTCCTTGCCTTCATTTTTTTCCAAAACATATGCCGTTTCAAAACATGTAGCGGCAAATACTGAATTTCATTTTCCTCTTAAACACAAAAATGTTGATTCTGACTACAATTAACATTTGATACAGTAAAACAAGTGTAAATAATGCAGTTAAAATTTTTGTTCTTCAGGCAAAACTTTTCATCTAATAATGATTTAACTTTTGAAGTACTTTCTGTCTTTTCTCAGCTTTTTGAGAGAGATTGCAGTGATAAAAGAGAGAAAAGATAACCTTAAATAGAAATAGGCAAGCTGTTACTAAACAGTAGAACAGAGACTGTCAAACTTTCTGTAATAGAGTGGAAAATGTGGGTATGATTGGAAGATAGCAGAAACAATTATGAAATTTAAAAGGTAATAATTAAATTAGGCCTTCTCTGAAGCTTTTCTCTATTTGCAGAACTTTGATTTGATTCCCCTCTCCTTTCAGCTTGAAGCTAGAGGGCATATATATTATTTGGGCATTTCTCCCTTTTTCTTCAACAGTGGAGAGATCCATTTGAATTCCGTATTAGGATAGGGTAATTGAACAATAATTTATTTCTTCAAGTGGTAATATTGATATAATTCATCATATGATATAATCATCACTGAGCTTATACCAAGGCACTCATGTAACAGGTTTCAACTACTGTAGCAGCTGGTGGAGATGTTTTTAAGGCAAGGCATAAAGCAGATCTCCAGCATTTGTTGATTACACTTTTTTCTGTTCTCCACTGTTGTGCTTAGCAGAATTGTAATTTTATGTGATGTTACCCAAACTGCTGTTTTAGGCATAATTGGTGAGGTAATCCTCTGATATAATGTTTTATAGATCTGTTTTGGAGATCAACTTACTAATAGAGGAGATGATTTATCAGTTATTTTGCTTCTAACTTTGTTACGTAATCCTATTCACTTATGTGGATGAATTGATTTTTTTTAATGAAAGCTGAAATTTCAGGTGGCTTTTTCTCTGTTTAAGTAAAGTTGTTGCTAGTTTATACAAATTTGAGGAAACTCAATCAAATTATTGGTAGTTAAATTCTTTTTCATGTCATGCTTTTCATTTGATTGAAATAATATAAAATCTTGTCATGTCTTAATGTAATTAATTTGTTTTGTGCCATCTGAAGTAGTGATGTATTACCTGGAGTAGTTGTGTTCAAAAAGCAGTGCCTTTGCAGATCTTACAAATCTTGCTGCCTGTAAAATTATGCTTATCATTATGCATATCAAGAAAATTATGTGGTACAGTGATAATTCCTTAAAGAAACTGATTTGCTAATTTAAATTTGTTCCTGAGGACAGTTTTATTGTTTGCAATTCTTTGACCTGCTTTTCTGACTACCTGTGAAAGCAAGAACTTGCTGACATTGTATACATATTGCAAATAACAAATAGAATCTAGCTATTTTTTTTAGTTCTAAGAGTGTTACACAGAAAGCAAATGAACTCTTTAAAATAATGGAACAGCATTTTATAGGCACTAGTGTAGGATTAAGTTTTGCAAATCTGTATCAATAAGGTTATGAGTATAGAGGAATTGTATTGGCCTCAGTCCTTAGCATGGTAAGGTATAATATGCTGTAAGGTAGAAAATTGGTTGAAGTCTATGTTGTCTATTATCTTTAGTCCTGTAGAAAAATTGTTCCAACTCTAAAACAGGTACAAGTTGTTAAGTATAAATAGAATTGTCACTGTATGATGTTGATTAGTGTTGCAGAAAATGAAGGTTGTGAATGATGGTGCCCTGCTTTTTATAGGGCCTTGAGTTTTACTGGGTATCCTACAGACTGCCATACCTGATTTCACTTGTCTAAGACAAGATCTTGTTGTGCTGAGATGCTGTTCTGTTAATCTCTGCAGATGATTGTATTGATGTATCATTGGCCAAGTGGTTTTGGAAATAATAAAGCCTTCTTAGCACCCTTTGCCTGCTAAATCCATGCCTGCATTAAACCTTTTATGAGATTATGCTTGCTTGAGTTGGGATTACATTTGTATTGCTCTTTAAAGGAGAGAATTGATTTACTTTGATTCTAAAGTAATTTTCTTCAATCATTGAATTATGTAAATTATGTTAGCCAATAATTTAATATTAATATACTAATATAAAATATATTATATATTATTATAATGAATATTAATATAATGAATATTAATATTTTAATCCTGCTTTTGGAGGGAGATTTTTTTTCCAAGTCGCACACAGGTGTAGAGTTAATTGTAGACTTCTGTACCTCAACTCTGAAAAAGGAAAGAAATCATCCATAAAAAATGCCTCTTAGTTTCCCGAATCTCAGAGAGTAATCTCAATATTTGTTTCTCTTGTTGCACTGATCAAGATTCTTTTTTCAACTTGATACGAGTTCAAAGTTCCAAAAAGAGGCAAACTATTTTCTGCAAGGCAGAGGGGTGCCTCTTGCTTCTCTAGAGTAGGGTATAACATGGAGTTGACCAAGATATACAGAAACTAAGAAATTACTTTATCAGGGAAGTATAGTGAATAGCTTGCAGACTGTAAGTTTTAACTGAAGGCAGATGCATTGTGACTTTTTGTCATCTGAGATAAAAGTGCTGCTTATGGTGTATAGGTGCAATTTAAAGATATTTCTTCCAAGTTGTTTACTTCAAAAGTTGGTAATTTGAAAAATAAGTCTCATCAGATTCTGATACACAAATGAAATATTATGAAATATTTCCTATTTCTCAGTTAATGGTGAGTCATCCTCCTCTGCACCTGAAGCTGGTAGTTCTTCTGTCTCTGAGGCTCCAGTGGGTTCGGTCGAAGCTCCCACGTCTTCAGATTGCACTGACACTACAGTGGAACCTCAGTCAGCAACAGAAGCAGCTGGTTCTTCTGAAAGCCGCACTTCTGCATTACCTGTTGTGTCTGCTGGAGTAGAACCTGCAGCTGCAACAGACTGTGCTCAGCCTAATGCTCGGAACAGTATAGCAGCAGATGCAGCAAAACCAAGGGAATCCTCCTCCACCTCAAGTGCACCTGCAGAGCCTGTAAGACAGCAGCCGAGTAGTGCCAGTACAGAACCTTTGCCACCAGGGTATGTGGTTTTACTTTTAATGCTATAATTATGTTTCATCTGAATGTGCATATGAAGAAACAGGAACTCTATACTGGAATTGTCAAATGCAGGGTTATTTGATCTAAAATGGGGTTTGTACTGCTGTTATAGCTGTCTGCTCTTGTCCCAGAAAGTAATAACTGGTAACTGATTTGCTGAGATGGTATTGTGATCTGAATAGACAAACTTTTCAGTATTATGGATATGAAGACTTTTCATTTGATATATTCAAACTGATTTGGGCTGTAATTTGTTACTCCTTTGTTACCTAAACTATGAGAATGTTGTAGGAACCAAAACACAGAGAATTATAAAACTAGTCTGTAAATCCTTTTAGGTGCTTGCCATGTAAGAATGAGTTCAATAACATTATAGATAGAAATAAGATTTAATTTGTGTGTATATGCTCAGAATAACTAGAATATTTTAATTTTACTAGACCATTAGAAACTGCTTCTCTAGTCTTAAATACATGATTAAAAATGAAAATATAGTACATGCTCAAATATATATATGTATAACTGAACGTTTTTTTATAGATGCTTTTATGTTTGGGTGAAAAGATATCTTAAGTAACTAATTGGAAATAATATAATATTTCCATAATATTATAAATATTAACTATTTTAGCATTTTCTGATCACAGAGACTGTTTCTTAAGCCAGAGTGTGTACACCTTGTGTCATTGTAGCTGATCTTTCAGAGAGCCTGTCTTGTACCTGCTCCCTGTGAAGGAGATTCAGTAAGTTATTAGTGACATTTCACTTGAGTTTCTGCAGTTAGATAACATGAAAACAAACATTTAAAAATAAAGAAATACCTTTTTTTATTTTATTAGTTACATTGAGGACATGGTCATGAGTTTCAGGTGTAGTGTACACTATGGCCAAATGCATTTCTTCATCACTCCTCCCTGATGGTGTTTCCATGGTGGTTTTTTTGGTGGCTCCCCCTGCTACCCTCCATTCCCCCCAGCCTAATTGAGTGTCCATTATGTCTGGCCCTAGGAACTCTGTAACGCTGCTGCTCCTTTCTTCTCTTCTTGAAATCTTAATATGATTAATATCAAGATTCTTAATATCTTGAACTGCAGAAAACATTCTGTAGGAGTTTTATAGGATACTCTATAACAATGAGGAAATGCACATTGAATGGTGTGAGTAGCAGCCTAGGTGATCTGCCTACATTTTTAGCAGCTAATTATCTATATATGTAAGAAAATCAAACATGCCAACTTCAAAGGCTTCAGCTTTATATTATTTTTTATACCATTTATCCTGGTTTCCTCCCCCACTTATACTTTTGTTGCATTAGGGCAGTTCTCAACATCATGAAACTTTAGTTGTTGATAGTATTTGGTCCTTGGATCCATCTTCACTGTAACTCTTTAAGTATTGCTTTGCAATACTTAACCTGAAGAAATAATACCCAGGGATATCAGACAGAGAATTTACCAGGATAGGAAATGAAAACACAGGAAAACAATCTGGTAGCACAATCTACAGGTTCATTCTGCAAGATGCTGTTGTTTGTTGGATATAGGGAACAGAGCTTCAAAATGTAACTCCCACTTTTTTAGGAAGAAGCATGAACTTGGAAATGTAAAGAATGCATCTCTAAGCACTTTTTGAATGAGGTTATTTTAGCATCCAAACATCGAGCAGATAATTAATTGACTTTCTTCTCAGATGGCTTAAGTATAATTTGAAAATGCTTGTGAATATTGATGTATGCTCATTTTGTGTGCCAAGTCCTTTAAAGAGGTCTTTATGATGACATCAGTTCAATAGGAAGTAACTGATATATATTCTAGTGTGAATTTTTTTTGGTGTTCTAGAATAAATTTTGGATCTTGGTATTTTCATTCAATACCAAGGTACTGTTTTGTCTTAGCAGGATATCCCAAGGAAGTATTTTCACCTTGATTTATATGAAAATCTCTTTGTCTTGAAGGTGGGAGCAAAGAAAGGATCCCCATGGTAGAACCTATTATGTTGATCACAACACACGAACTACAACATGGGAAAGACCACAGCCCTTACCTCCTGGGTAATGTGGACATTTTTGAATTAAATATGATAAATGTACTATTTTTTTGTTTGTTGCAGGAAACAAACAGCAGGTCATCGAAACTGTATTGTGTATTATATATGAAGAAATTCTAGCTTTCATTTAATGTGGAATTATATTAATTGCAGTTGTTGTTACAAGAATCTTGGCACTGTATATCAGTTGTTCGGGTCACTTGTTCAAATACAGCTATTAAAATATTTTGTTCTTCTTTCAAAACTTAAGCATGAAATAATGCACATTTGATCACCTCTATTTAGGTGGCACCACTAAGTGTAGTGCACTGATTCCAAACCTCAGATTTCCCAGCAAGGTGTTTTCTGTGAAATCTGCCAACATTGCTTGCAGTCACAGGAATCTACAAAGTTAAAAATGAGGTGACAGAGAGCTGAGCATGCAATTGCTTGAAGTCTATGTTTGCTCAGTGTGGTTGTTCTTCTACCAATTAAGCTGGGGAGTACTTTTATGTCCTTTAGAAATTAAAATCATGCCTGTGACTTCAGTAGTTCATTCAAGCTCTGCCTAGGAATTTAGCATAAAGAGAAAATCAGTTAGTAACGTTACTGAAAAATTTAGCTGTTAATATTTGTGTTTCCTGAAAGCTGGGAAAGAAGAGTTGATGACCGTGGGAGAGTTTACTATGTGGACCACAACACCAGAACCACAACATGGCAGCGACCAACAATGGAATCAGTCAGGAACTTTGAGCAATGGCAATCTCAACGGAATCAACTGCAGGGAGCTATGCAACAATTCAACCAACGATACCTCTACTCGGTAACTTTTGCATAACATTTAGAAACTAGTAGAGAGGTATAAGTATACTTCTTTGATTTTAGATAAAGTGATTTTATAACTGTTCAAACACATGTGTTATGAGCATTAATAATTCAGATTCTGATTATTTTGAAAACTGTTAACAAAAATCATCCTTAAGGGCAGAAAATACTCCCTTTGAGTCTGTTCCTTAACTGGAGCTTTGTATATTGCATTTCACTTAAGACTTTTCATGACAGTAGAAAGAGGTAAAAATAAAGCAGTTCCTTAAACTGAAAAGGAACATAAAGACTGAGTTATGGGCATTTTGAACACCAAATGAGCTTCAAAACTGTTTTAGTGATTGGGAGTCATTTGTTAAGATGAGTAACAATTCTTTGACTTTGAGCTTACTTGGAAGCTTATGCACCTGGTTCAGCTCTGAAATTTCCTACATAGTGTTCTGTTTCTCTCTGGTAGTTTCTCACTTCTACCTGAAGAAAATATAAGTAGCTTCAAAGAGGATGCTTCTTGAACCAAATTTTCCCATCTGTGACTGGATAAGTAGGATAGGAGTTTTTTTCAGAGTTAAGAATGATGGTACCTGCATGTCACTGTCACTCTAAACAGTGCATTTTAAGAACTGTGCTTGGCCTCTTAGAAGTGTTTCAATCCCAGAGACTTTGTAATTGTTATTTGCAAAGTTGGAGTGTTTTAAAGAAGAAACCATTGAAATACAAGTCTAAACCAGCTTCCTTGGAATAGGACTCTATGCATATGCAGGCCTGACTTTGATGGATTTTATTTGTGTACCTCTCTGAAGTAACGTATTCTTACATTTAAGACTTCTCAACCTCTCTTTATCTAATTGGACATTATATCTTGTCACTAGCAATAGCAGAAACATGAATCACCGCTAATTTTCTTAAACCTAGAGCTGTGTGTCAAAGTCAATTGGTCTTGTGCTATTAGAGAAAGATAGAATAGTCAAGGCTGGAAGGGACCTCTGAAAGTTTTTTTGTCCAACGTCCCTGCTTAGGCAAGGCCACCTACAGCCGGCTGTCCTGAATTATGTCCGGATGTCTTGTAAATATCTCCAAGGATGTGGACTCCACAACCTCCCGGGGAAACCTGTTCCAGTGCTCAGTCAGCCTCAGTAAAAACTGTTTCCTGGTGTTCAGAGGGAACCTCCTGTGTTTCAGTGTGTGCCCATTTACTTTGGTCTTTCCACTGTGCACCAGTGAAAAAAGTGTGGCTTCATCGTTTTTGAGCCACCCTTCAGGTATTTGTACACATTGGTAATTTTTAATGCAAATCCAACAATCACAGCTGAAACACATGGAACCAAGGACTCTTGCTGACCAACTTTTTGTACTTGTGTATACTTTGATCAGTTGCATAAACATCTGAGAAAACTCTCACTTTTCTTGATGCCAAGATTTTTTTTAAGCTGGATTTATTCTTTCAGAGAACAACATATTTTTAAAATTTAATTATGTTCCTTCCTTCTTCTAGTGATAACTCTTACTGAAACCCACAGACTCATTTTTTAAAATGTCCCATCTGACTTTAGAATCATTAAATGAGGATTTGCTTGTGAGACAGAGAAAAGAAGAAAGAGAAAAGATAATGTGACTGCATGTCTTCAGAATTCTGTTTTCTCAGTGTTATATTAGTTACATAGGTGGAACTCACAGTTTGTTGGGGGGGAAAATTTGAAATTACATTGAAACAAATGTGGGGTTTTTTTGCCCTTTAGCACTTCTTTTCTAGAATACTTTTTTCTAGAATAGTTGGAGTCAAATTCTAGCTAACTTTTCATATTCTGGTGACATACCAGGACTCTTGTTACATAGCAGTTTATGACTGAGACTGTATTTTATTTTTTAAAAAAAATTAGATAAATACTTCCAGTGAGTAAGAGACTCTTTCAATTACCTTGAGTGGTCAAAGCTAAACTATGTCAGAAGGCAGAAAAGTAGATAGGATATAGTTATTTGAGTTGCTTTCATTTCTTTCATTTTTACCTGGATTAATTTATCATAGTCCTTTTGGTATTGAATCTGCCTCATCCCATGCCACTGCCTACTGTTTCAATGTGTTCTGTTAAATATACAGCTGTGTGTGGCCAGCAGCCACACACAAATCCTTGGGCCTATTAAGAAGGTCGGAAATATCTAAATCGTGCCATTATTCAGTTCCTTGTCAGACGGCATTTTGCTTTTGTGCACTATTCTTTTTTATACTTACCACACAGAAGTCTTTGGTTAGAGGGTCATTGTAATTGTGTAGTCTACAAAAGCAGAGAAGGCGCACCGCATTTGCTGCTGAGATAATGATAATTTTCTGTTCACATATAGTAGTTGGTGCCTGGAACAAATAAGCAGCTTGATTTTGAATATAACTAATGCATTTCCTTCTGATCCTTGTGCTGTTTCTCTTTCACAGGAAAAATATCGTAGATTTGTTTTGCCTGAATTTGCAGTTGTAAACTCTTACGTGGATTTGACATTTTTGTATTGCAAATGCTGTACAAAGCAGTATTAGTAGCAAGGTGTTCCTAAGCTACTCTTTGGAAAATTCCATTCTGCATACACACACACAAAAATTTAATGTCTACAAATTCCAGGGATGGATGCTTTTAGTTATAAATCAGAGCATGGATCCTACAGTCTGTGGGATTTCTGCGTTCAGTTTTTGGGGTTTTTTCCCCCCAAAAATGCTTTGTATTTTTGGAAGATGCTGGGGGACTTCTGCAAGGTTACAGTATATTATGAGCTTAGCATGGTTTTACATAATAATGTAATCCTTTCTTTTCTTTCTACTTTTTTTTTTTCCTTTTTAACCTTACCATATGTTGGTACAGTTTTACCCATTTGTTTTTTTAACAAATGCAGCTGCATTTTCAAAAAAATGAAAAGTCTGAAAATAGCCAAACATCCAGGGAAGTCATCATGTATTGAGGAAGCAAAACCTCTTATGCTGGCAGTAGTAACCATGCTTGCAAATGTTTATTATGGTAAAACATGTTCTTTAGCAAGAACATTGTGCTTATCTGCTGATACACACTTCTGCAAAACTTCTATGAACCGTACCTCTTTGTGAGACCGCTGACTCTCAAGTTTTCCTTAGGAAGGGAAAGGGAGGATACATTGGGCTGGAAATAGTTGAGGCAAGTGTGCAAATCATGTCTTATTATCATATTATCTGTGTTTCTTTGTAAAACCAGATTTAAAATAGCATGGTGTTTTTCTCCAGAATGAATAGTCTGCAGGACTAGTGATAATCTTACAACACATTAAGAAACAAATACGAATAGTATTTGACCTAACTCAAAATCCTCTTGTTTTTAAATAGGCTTCGATGTTGTCAGCAGAAAATGATCCACTTGGGCCCTTACCACCAGGTTGGGGTAAGTTAATTAGCTTTTGATTTCAGGAAGGAACAGTTACAGAAATTTGGAGTGCACTTGTTGTATGCTGGATTTTTTCTTTCTTTTTATTTCCCATAGAAAGAAGAGTGGATTCAAATGACAGGGTATATTTTGTAAATCATAACACAAAGACAACACAGTGGGAAGACCCTCGAACTCAAGGGTAGGTGTGTATATTGACTGTGCAGATAAAAAAATCTTGCTAAATTCTTTTTTATCAGGATATGGGAGAAAAAACACTGTCTGAAATTTTTTCTGCAGTTTACAAAATGAGGACCCTCTTCCAGAGGGCTGGGAAATCAGATATACCAGAGAAGGTGTCAGATACTTTGTTGATCATAATACAAGGACCACCACCTTCAATGATCCTCGTACTGGGAAATCTTCTGTGTAAGTGAGAAATTATATATATTTTTAAATGTTTTACTTTGTTATAGTCAAACAGTGAAGTTTTCTCATGCTATAAAACAATCTACAGTTTTAGCTGAAATTGCATACTAAATTATGAACAAATTGTTGCAATATAAATTTGATTTATTTTTAAGCTTTAATTGTCAGTTTATCTATGGCAAACTTTGCTGTACTGCTCTGATGTTCAATATTTTTTATTCATTTTTCAAATTCCAAGATTTTAGTCATTTTATAAATAGAGAGGGGACACTACATTTTAAAGAAACGGCAAATGATCATTTTAAGTATTTCTTATAATTGTACATACTCTAGCAACAATAATGTCTAAACAAAGTAGTTCTAAATATTTCTCAAAAAGTTTACATGCAAATTTTCTTTAAAATAGTTTAAAGTATTGACCCAACATATAGTGGCTGTCTTAATGTCTTTTATATAGGGTAGGATTTACTTCTGATAACATATTGATGACCTTTTTTTCGAAGAGCCTGTAGAGTGTTGCACTAGAAAGTCCTTCATATTTTCACAAACAGCTGAATTTACGAAGCCTAACTTAGCAGTCTTTCTGTCAGGGAAGATGATGTCTCTCCTTTTGGTGACTTGTAATTTTCACAAGTTTGATAGGGATTTGATATCCTCTTGATCTCTGACTTTCTCAATTTGGTATACTGACTTGCATCTTAAACTAAAAAAAGAGCGGGGAAGGAGTGGTGGAAAGGAAGACTGGCCTACCAAACCATCAGCTACATTTTGTTTCTGATTGCATGTTAAAACAATAATTTTTGTGCTGTTGTTTAGCATTTAAAGTACTATTTGATGTATGTGTGATTAATGTATCTCAAATGTATTTCTTTACAGAAATAAAGGGCCACAGATTGCTTATGAGCGTAGCTTTAGGTGGAAACTTGCTCATTTCCGTTACTTGTGTCAGGTACTGATTTAATAATTACTTACTTACTGAAACTACATGAGTTTACATGTGTGCTGCCTTTTAATGTTATTGCCTTATGATTACAGTCCAATGCACTGCCAAGTCATGTGAAAATCAATGTATCCAGACAGACTTTGTTTGAGGATTCCTTCCAGCAAGTAAGCCTGCAAAAATTATTGTGTTTGTTTATTGAGACAGGAACAAAAATGGCCACAGCCAGTCCAGACTAATGGTCCTTCAGGCATAGAAAACTTCCTCTGGTATTAGCTAGTGGGGGATTCTTAGGCAGGACTGTACAAACAGAAGTGTTCTATGTAATACTTTTACCAAATGATCTTTCAGCTTCCAACTGTTTACAGTTGAAATGCCTCTTGAGCTTGGTGTGGTTTCTGAGTATTTTAATAATCCTCAAGGGACTTCTCTTCAATGAGTTTGTCTGTGTTCCTCTTGTGAACCTTTTGCATCTGCAGCCTCCTGTGGTAATGGGTTCCATAGCTAAACCACATTGCCTACTGCATCAACCACATCAGATTTGCTTTCCTAATTCTTGTGTGTGGTTGGATACATTACAGTATCTTTTTTTCTCCAATTAAAACCGGTGTCCTGCTTTGTCCTTCAAAGGCTAAATCTGAGTAATTGAATCTTACAGTTCTTGGGCTCTCACAGTCTGCAGCCAGTGTATGATATTCCTCCTTTTTCTGTAACAGTGGAAATTCTTGCTGCTGTTGCCACATCAAAACCTTCTGGGAGGGATTCTGTATAAGTACAGAGCATATTATTAATGAAAGTGTATTACACTTATTTTAGATTAAATTACTTGTTTAATTCATTTGCCTAAACCCAAAAATAATATATATCAGATGAAGTGCCTTTTTGCCTGTGTTCCTTTAATAATGACTGCCTTAGGAAGAGTGTAAGAACAGGACAACCATATAATGATGCTTTCCAGATATTCTTTCCCACTTGCTAGCAGTCTGCTGCTCAAGGATTTTAAGTCCAAGGTGGTATTTTTGTGTGTAGTTCATTGATTGCATTTTTCATGAGATAGTCTAATTGCTTGTCAGACTTCTGTAACGTTTGACATAAATAGCATTCCTGTATCAAAATAAAATTAAATCTGAATGAGTGATGTAGTGACAATGCATAGTTTATAATTCATTAATTATTATTTTTTAAAATAGATTATGGCACTAAAACCCTATGATCTGAGGAGAAGATTATATGTTATATTCAGAGGAGAAGAAGGGTTGGATTATGGTGGCTTGGCAAGGTAAAAGAAATTTGTTTTTATTATTATAAATTATTATTATATAGTTTTTATTTTTTAATAGCTCTCTAACCTTGAATTCTCTTGCAATCTGACCCTGGGTACCTTTTTAATTCCCCTAAATGTATTAAGGAGGTGGAACTGGCAGCACTGGCTATTATTATGGGTTATAACGTTGCATTGCTAAAACTGTGGTCTCAGTTGTTCAGTTCTTTGACAAAGATTGATGTTGAAACTGGAAGGTTTTTATACCAGTTAATTGCTCTGGACTGAGTTATTTCAGGAAGCTCCATTTTCCTAGAAGTGGGGACTGTGGAAAAATGAAGTGTTCTGCTTATTTGGAAAAAAACCCAAGTGAACACTAGATTTGGGCTGATATGAACAGAAAGGAAATAAACAATAGGAGGGTAGTGCAAGCACGAGGTAACAGTGGACAGACTATGTAGGGTTCCCAGGAATGCAAAACAGCTGGACTGCCAGCTTTTCTAAAATCTGAAGTGAAACTCTGAGGGAAAAATCTGACAAGAAGAAAACCATAGACAAAGTGTGTTTCATCTCTTGACCATATAGCATACAACCACTGACTACTGCTGCCAGTTACTGTCAGAGGAAAATGTTACTGTTAGGATGAAAATTTCAGTACTCCTGTACATCCAGGGAATTGGAAGTGGTCATAGTTGATAGAATTTTTCTTGTTAGGTTGGGGTTTTTTAATATAAAGGTGTTCTGTTTTGGTTTTGTTCTGGTTTTATGTGACTTACAGTGTTAAAATGAAATTTAGTGAAAAGGTATAGTATTTATAAATAAGGAAGCTTACCTTTGAAGGTTGAGCTTCTTTGGATGTATGGGGTGTTATGCTTCTGAATTACAGTATCTGGTAGGCTTTTGGGAACTGACTGCAGGGAGGAATTCAGTTTTTGCTTTGCATGGATTTTGTTTGGTTGATGTCCTTATCTTGATGACCCTAGGCATAGGATGGGAACAGAGAATATTCAAGTAGTCTGTTCCACAGAAACAAAGTATTCCAAAGACAAGATGTTAAATTATTCTAACATGGTTGAGTTAAATTATTCTAACTCAACTGTGTAGTCACAGAAAGTAGCATAAACAAATAAATAACAAATAAATAAGTAGTACAGTTTCATAGTTAGTTAAGTCTTGCCCAAGATTTTGTATGTGAAACTGAGAAGCAGTAAGGATCTCATTGTAACTTGAGCTGAGAATTTTTAAGTGACACTGAGTAAATGTTAATGTACTGACTAATACAATGCTGCATTAATACAGATAAAGAAAGCTGATGCCCCTGATTTATCAGCTCTCTTGCAGCAGGCTAAAATCAGTGTTCCCTCCAGACCTGACTTTGCATTTAGCAGGACCAGTATGACACTATGTCCTGTGGCAAGTTTTAGATGTTGATGTGAAAAATTCATTGCTTCTGCAAACTTCTTGTCAATGACTGATTTATTTAATTCTTCCCTGGTTATCTGACTTTGTTCTAATTTAAATGCCTGTAAAATTTGGTGCCTCTATATAGAGTTAATATACTTGTCTCAGTATAAAACCTGCATAGAATCCTGTACAACATGCTCATGTTTATTGAAAGATACACGGAACCCTGTTAGGGTTATCATATCCTGGCTGCCTTTCTCTGTTTATTCTTTCTATTTGGCCTTTGGGTTGGAAGCATATCACAGCGAATCATGATCCATGACTTGAGTTTCATAGAACTGTTAGGAGAAACATGCCAGCAAAGTTCATTTGTATTCCCTGATTTAGAGTAAATACAGGGGTAGAAAAGATAGATTTTAAATGTGACAGTTAAAAGGTAGTTGGAATGGATTATAGGATAGTTATTATAGGATAGACTTTTAGCATTTTTATAGGTTTTCCCTAAGCCTGGCTATCCAGTACTAAACATTTAGTGCCTGATACAAAAGTTCTTGAATATATATGACTGCCTCTGAGATCCCTAATTATATGCAAATACTATAAAGCAGCAAGTATTATAAAAATAACCTATCCAAACACTAAATACCACATTCTGGTATTGCTTCAGTCTGCTGAGCTGAAAGCTATTAAACTGGTGAATAACATATATTTGTGTGATCTCAGCAAAAAGGTATTTTCACACTGTTGTGTGCGTAATTAGTGCATGGTAATTTGTTAAACCACAGTAATTCAGGGTCAGATTGGGAAAGCAAATAAGGTGTGCTGAGGTTTGGGCTTAGTGGTTTTGTTTTGTTTTATCTAAGTTGTTTATACTAAGTGTGGAATAACTGTGATTTTTTAAATAAAGATTTGAGTTGTAGACAGTAAAGCAGGCATGAGGAGGATAAATGCGGTGTACAGGTTGAGGCAAGGACTGTAAGAAAAAGTGCTGCCAACAGGCATCTAAAACCACTGCTCTGAGGGTGTGTTCATGGTGACAATCTTAACTATCATTTCTAAATTTTGGAAACTATGACTTTCTAACATTATTGGTTTTGATAATGAATTTTTTATATTTAAGAAGTATATAATACCACATATTATTCTGTGATTCTAATACAGCACTGTTTATATTATTTTTCAAAGTTGCATATATTTAGACCATTTTGCTAGTTACCTAAGGGGAATGGTGATAAACATCTGTATTTGATGGTTTTTATGTGTATACATGTTTTTTTTCCTTAGAGAATGGTTTTTCTTGCTTTCCCATGAAGTACTGAACCCTATGTACTGCCTATTTGAGTATGCTGGCAAGAGCAACTATTGCCTGCAGATTAATCCAGCATCAACAATCAATCCTGACCATCTTTCATATTTCTGTTTCATTGGGCGCTTTATTGCCATGGTAGGTTAGATTTTTAAGGTTTTATATTTGCTGTAGCTATACATTTATTCCTGAACAGTGTTTGTTTTTATAGTTATTAAAGGTTATATTAATCTTATAGAAATGGAAGATTAAAACATATAAGGTTATTAAGCCAAAAGATTCCCTGGGAGTTGAGTCTCTTATACATGCAAGTTAATATGACATTCAATATAATATTGTATTTTCATCAATTGGATGTGTGTGCTTCATGCAAATTGCTGTTTGATTGAGTGTCTGAATACTGATGCTCTGAAAAATGTGAGTATTTTCACTTTTGTGAAAAAGGCTCCTCAACTAGGCTTGGCATACCTTACTGTATTTGAAAAAATTAGGTAGAATGCAGACTACACTGAGCCTTAATTTAAATGTACATGCTTGGATACAAAAGTCAGATACTGAGGAGAGAGAAGCTGTTGAGGAACTGATTCTCTGCCATCAGATTTCTCATAAACTAAAAGCTGATGAGGCTTGTTGTGTCATTTCTTCTGGTATCGCTGGGTTGGTTTTCTATAGTGACTCCTGTTCTGTCACAGTTTCTTTCTCTCCATGTAGTGATAAAGTCATCTTTCCACATGATCATCATGTCTACAGGTAGTCGTCAGCAACGTTCCTGATCGTGGTGCATAGTGAAACCAAAATGAGTAGATAAAAGTGTATTTTCATATTGAACAGACTGTTGTCTTCTGTTGTTCAGACTTTTTGTATGAAATTAGAATAAATACAAGCCAAATGTAACATTAATGAAAAAATTCTTTCAGGCTTAAAATAATTTAGGTTTGGGTGGTTTCTTGGTTTTGCTTTTCTTATAGATGCTTCTTGAGAAATGTATTCAATTTTGACAATAACATCTCTGTGTTTTCAAGGATTTTATGGCCAAGTTCACCATTTCTGTGCTGTCATGAAAATCTATCTCCTTGGGTTAACGCTTTCAATAGGCTGCCAACTTTTTTCTTACTTTTAGAACCCTCAGCAAGTTACAGTGCCATTTAGCAGGAAGATGTGATAAAACTAGTTAGGTGCTAGAGCCAAATTTTGTCTCTTTTTAGTCAGTGATTTTTGATTTTGTGCATAAGATATATACTTGAAATTCTAACTTCAGGAAAACTATTTCATAACAATACAGGTCATAGTAGAGAATGTAATTAAAGTAATTAACATAATTAAAATACAAACTTTTATTTCCTGAAGTATTTATGTGCTTGTATTTTAAATTCTCTGAGCTAAGTGAGAGAGACACCTGTGTAACAGTGCCTGATGTGGTTGCAAGGTTTGAGTGTAGCCATTGCTTATGGCTAGATGGTACTTTATGCAATGCTTCCTCGGACCCCCTCTAGTGGCTTAAAATAGCTCAGATAATAATGTAACTGGGAATCCTTTTAAGGAGTCTAAATATACTTCTAAGGTGCAGTTGCAGTTTCTGTCCTACTCACAGTTTTAAAATCATTGTGACTTCTTTTAGTTTTAAGTAGTGAAGTAATCACAGATGTTTTCAACTGAGACAGGACTAAATATAAAGAATACACATCTTACTCTGTAACAAAAACCTGTTAAATGAAGTTGGCTGAGGCAACTTTTATATTTTGCTGTAAGATTATTACACACATTAATTGACATTGAATTTTTCAGTTTCTATCTGCTCACTCTCCTATAAGAAGACTAGTTTAAAGATACATAAACAAACAAACACATAAATAAAGACCTCTGAGAGAACTTCTTTAAGCTCTTTTAAAACAGAAGAAAATGAATGCTAGACTAAGTCTTAGGTGGGAAATTAGAAGGTCAGAAAAAAGATGGAGCCTAGAGGAAATGATCTGTTAATTGGCTCTTCTGCTCATAGGATTTCAGCCGTGAGGAAAGAGAAGCAATGAATGCCCTACATGGCCTATGTTTAGGGTGATTTTTAAAAAAGCTATTTTACTGAATAAAAGTGTACTTGAAAAGGAGGGTAAAAATAGTTTTCATGGTTATAGCTGTGCTCCATTAGTTCTCAGATGCACGGAGTCAGCGTAGAGGTCAACACTGTGTGTGTGTGTGTGTGTGTGTGTAGTGCTTTGCTTCAGTACTAGAAATTAGCTTACACCTATGTGTATGTGTGGTGACTGTTTTGGGTTTTTTTCCAGTTGAACCTAATTTCCTGGTTCTGTTACTCACCTACAAAAAATGTGATTCCCAAAGCTCTTTCTTACAAGCTGCAGAAGTATTCTGTAAAGGATTATTTTGCTGGATGGATGTATGTAGTAAAAAATGTCAGTAGTACCAAATAGGATGAAATATTATGATCAAGTAGGAGCAAATAACACATCGCAATTATGCCTATTCGCATAATAAAGTAAAGTAAGGATGAAATCCTTTCATGAGGATTTCCAAATTGTAATAACATATGCTTGGATAAATTTTGTCAATTAATATTTTTTTTTTGCTTCCCATTTAATGTAATGTTTTTTAGTTTTTAAATACCAAGCTGCTACTGCTATTTGGTGGTTTCTTATTATTTGAAGGAAGAAGGAAAAAATACTTCAAGTCCAGAAACACTTCAATATTTCAGTAGTTCGATAAAAGCTAAACAGACTTTTTCTGTTCAACAGGCATTGTTTCATGGAAAATTTATTGACACTGGTTTTTCTCTGCCTTTCTACAAACGAATGCTGAGTAAAAAGCTTACTATTAAGGACTTGGAATCTATTGATACTGAATTTTACAACTCCCTAATTTGGATAAGGTTAGTAGTTTATTTTGTGTGTGTGTCTGTGATATTTTATGAATTTTTTTTGTTTATATAAAATTGATTGCTCTTTTTTTTTTCTTTTTATCCAGGGATAATAACATCGAAGAGTGTAACTTGGAAATGTACTTTTGTGTGGATATGGAGCTCTTAGGAAAAGTAACCTCACATGAGCTGAAATCAGGAGGTTCAAATATCTTGGTAACCGAGGAGAACAAAGAAGAATACATTGGGTAAGAAGGTGTAGATGCTGAAAAAAGTGTTATATGTTTCTCCTGTTGTTCTAGTCTTTTTTTTACACAGTGTTGGTTTTGGGTTTTTTTGTTTTTCCTGCCCATATTAGTATATAATTCTTGTGACTGTTATGGAAATTGTATTTTGGTACATGTTGGTATCTTGATACATATGATCTGTTGGTACAAAAAGAGACCATATAGAGTGAAGATGCCCTGTTATGCTATTAGATGTACAGTGAGAGAACAGGTGAAAATGAAAATAAACAAAGCTGTTTTCGGTAACTGCAGGTAACAGATCCAGGTGTAGGGAAGACATGTATTTGACAGAAGATTTGAAAATTGTTCAGAACTTTGCTGTCGGTGTGGAAACAGAAATTCAGAATGGTGTATAACGTGGGGTGACATAGACTATTTTTTGAACTCCCTCTCCTGCTCTTTCCTACATATTTCCTAATTTTATCTGTCTTTCTGAACCTGTGTTTCTAATCTGTCTATTCAGTGATCTTAAAAGCAGATGTATCACAGAAAAGAATCTGTGTACAGTGTATATCCAATGCTGCACATAAAATTTTCACTTACAGGTCTTTAGTTTCTCAGAGAAATAGTTTCTATAGTACGTGTATGTGTATATATATATTTATTGTCTTTTGGGGTTTTTATTCAGAAATGGCTTGATCATTTTAGTTGAAACTTTAAACATGTTAGCTCTTCCTCCAAATCTTAGTGTAAATCAGAAGCTCTGAACAGAAAATTACTTCTGTTTGTTGAAGCTGGAAATAGTCTCATGCTTAGAAGGATTGGGCAACAATAGTTATAAGTATTGTAAGCAACAGTATTTTTTACTATTCTCTGCTTACATGGTGTTTTTTGTAAGAGAATATTTTAAAATCAGTGGAAATTTTTCTCTTCTGCCATTGAAATACTTATTTTCATTATTAATTTTTTAAGCTAATCCAAATCTTTCCATAACAAAGCATAATGCCCAAATAGCATTATTTTCATGAAAAGGCTGCTGAATTAGCGAAAAGTTAATAATATTTTTCTCTCATTTTTTTCCCCCAAGTGGAATGGTAATCTAAGTACATCTTGCTACTTGTACTGTTATCTGAGTTTGGAGATTTGTGACAATATTAGTATGGTAGGTTCTTTATAGTTAATGGACTCATACAGTGTAAGAAGTAAAATCTGCAGGTGTTTTACCTCATGGGAACACACAATCATACATGTTTGAACTTCCTCGCATTGAATGCTAATTGATGTTTAATTCACATTTGTTTTTGTTCCATCCCAGGCTAATGGCAGAGTGGCGATTTTCTCGGGGAGTTAGAGAACAAACCAAAGCTTTTCTTGATGGTTTTAATGAAGTAGTTCCTCTACAGTGGCTACACTATTTTGATGAAAAGGAACTAGAGGTGAGGTTTTCTGTCAACATTTCTATCTTTTGCAAACCTATTACATGTGGAGTGATTAAATGGATAGGTCATCTTGAATCTCTCATCTGTGCATGCTGCATTTGTAGCTTCTGGAACAGAGAATTTAATAGGAGCATTGGGAGTAAATCATGATGAAATGCCACATTATCTATTGAATCAGTGTTTTGTACTGCTCAGCTGCTGGAAATTTTAGTTTCTGTCCTCCGTGTTAAAATGTTTTTGGAAGTTTCTCTGAAAGGATCAGGATATGAGATCATTGATGGATCTATCAGTCACAGAAAACATTTTCCTCTGTTGTAGAATCACTGCGTAACTGGTAACACAGAAGTTGATTCTGGTGTATAATGATCACTTTGGATCACATACACAGTCTAAGATAGGTTCTAGGGTTCTTACATTTTAGGACAGAAAGTTGGAGGAACAACAGGATTTGAAACTGAAAATTTGCAGATCATCAGTATGCAACCATAGGGCTGATAATAGGAATTGTTTGCATACACTGTGTTTCCTTAGCTATCAGCCTGGCCTGTGTTCACCCTTAGGGTTGTGATTTGGAGCAGAGACAAAAGGCTCTGTAGTGCTATGCTCATTTATTTCTGTGAGACCTGCCAGGGTTCCCTGTATATAATGAGCAGTTTTCTGAAAGCTTCTGAAGTTAAATGGGAATTTTTTTCTGAGAAGGAACTTTGATCAGCCTCATTCATCGTTCAGTTTTGTAGGAGGCTTTGACTTTAGAACTTTCAGCTTCCATTTCCTTTTGTAATAAATACTTTGCAATGTGTTTTATCTTCATTAGTAGCAGCACAAGCAGCAGTGTAATCATCATCATCTTGGAATATGAGACAAAACTTTAATAGGATGGGAAATATCCTCTTTAATATAAAAATTACTTTTATGGAAAAGGTAGTAGGTTTTATTATTGAATTATTATTTGGAAGATACAAAGTTTCCGGTATTCAGTCTTTCAGATCACTTAAATACATAAACAAATTTGGAGGAGTTCTGTAAACTTAGGATAAAGAAAAATCTAACTGGAGTAAAATGAAAAAAAATTACCAGTCCTTTTCTCGGAGCATGAACTTGCATTTTTGTTACCATGTCTCATACAAGATAGAAAATACTTTATGTGTTTAATGTGATGTAATTATTCTCTTTTCTAGGTTATGCTGTGTGGCATGCAAGAAGTTGATTTAGCAGACTGGCAGAGGAACACTGTTTATCGTCATTATACAAGGAATAGCAAACAGATCATATGGTTCTGGCAGGTGTGTGACTTCTTTAGGTTCTGTTCTGTAACACTAATGACCTGTGGCATGGAGGGATGCCATCTAAATAAAGGTTCTTACTCCTTCCTTTCTTTTTTCCTTTCAGAGAAGGAGGATTACTGTTCTTTAGGGAGCATACTTTAGGGTGAGAAATGGAAGATAGGTACACACATTACATTTGGATGCTGGCTCATGAATATTTTTTCATATCTTGTCCTTACTGATAATGCAACAAGTTTTTTTTTTTTTATTCTTAACAGTCTTAACACCTTCTAAATGTTCTTACTTGTAGTACACCTGTTCATCTTCACTTTCCAGTACCTGAAAGGAGCCTACAAGAAAGATGGAAAGGGACTTTTTACAAAAGCATGTAGTGACAGGACAAGGGGAAATGGATTCAAACTTAAAAGAGGGTAGGTTTAGAATAGAAACAAGGAGCAATTTCTTTGTTGTGAGCCTGGTGAGGCCCTGGAACAGGTTGTCCAAAGAAGCTGTGGATGCCTCATCCCTGGAGGTGTTCAAGGCGAGGCTGGATGGAGCTCTGAACAACCTGATCTAGTGGAAGGTATCCCTGTCCATGGCAGGGGGTTCGGAACAGGATCATCTTTAAGGTTCTTTCCAACCCAAACCATTCTCTGATTCGATGATCTAAAATTGCCACATAATATTATGTTTATTGTCATATTAACTATTTTGGTCTAGCACTGACGAATTAACACTCACATTTTAATGAAGTTGGCTAAAAACCTTCTAATACATGTTCAGACTCACACTTTCTATAAGTTTTCCTAAAGAGAAGTCAGAAGTAGGCAGTTCCTGTCTTGTGATAAATCACCAGAGATGCTTTTGACTAAGTTTCTATAGGAAAATTATGCAAATCAAGTATTTCCTAACTTATTTATATTGTAAGATCTGATATATCTTTTTAAGATTCTTGGTACTGAAACAATCCTAACCTGAAGTTTAAGTAACTTGGATATGGTATCAACATTTACATGCAAGTTTTTCCAAGTTAAAATTCTAGGTGTATCAATGCCCCTTCTCTTACTGAGACATTCTCCACCTCCTTTTTTTATTTTTCTTCTTCTCCCTTTGCCAGTGAATTCCTGTATGAAATTATGCAGCTGTTATGGATGGGTTTTCTTGCACTGAGACTTTCACGTGCATAGAATACTTCAGTCTTGAAATACCCAGAGCCTGTGGCTAGGCTAGTGCTGTGTTTAATCAAAATGGCAGTAGTCTTCATACAAAGCATTGGCATGATTTATAGTTTAGTGTAGAATAAAATAGATAAGGATTCGTATTATTTGCTATTTCCAGCCTTCAGGTTGCAATGGTTGACAGTGCATATAATCTGAAATCACTGTCTTCTCTCTCCATCAATTTTGCTAAAATGAAGAAATACAAACTATTACCAACGTAGTGTACTTTCATGAGGAATTACACTTTTTCAACCATCTCGTGGGGGTTTTTGTTTTTCTCCACCCACGTTAAAGATTTTTATTAAATAATTTGAATTTCTGTACCTAGTTTGTAAAAGAAACAGACAACGAGGTTCGCATGCGACTTCTGCAGTTTGTCACTGGCACTTGCAGATTACCACTGGGTGGATTTGCTGAACTTATGGGTAAGTAAAAGGTGACTAAAACTGTTATACTGTTTCATTTGCAAATGAACCATGCTGCAATTGTACAGATAACTAGAACTTCATGTTTATCACCTTAGATCTAGAAGGGCTTTTTAGATCAGAAATCACATGAATATATTTACAAACTATTTGGAAATTAGCTCTTTTCTATGAGAAGCATGCTCATATTCAAATAAAAATGAGCAGCACCTAATGAGTTCTGTCTGGTGGATCTGAGTTGTGTCTTACGTCACATATATACCATGTGTGCCACTTAAAAGGAACAGATTACACTTTTTAAAATCTTCTTTTCTAGGAAGTAATGGTCCTCAGAAATTCTGCATTGAAAAAGTTGGTAAGGAAACCTGGTTACCAAGAAGTCACACTTGGTGAGTTGTTGCATGCAAATTTTCTGTACCTTTAGTGGTTCACTCTTCTGGTCTTGTATTGACCAAATCAAATGTAACATCTAATCTGAATGAGTTCTCCAACTTCATTTGATTGCCCTGACATGCCCATATTGAAAATTTTTCTGGTTGCCCTATTCTTAAAATTTGCTTCTGGACTGAACACAGTTTGCGTCATCAAAACTATCCAAAGTTTAAGATCATCCTTGTATAGAACTGAGAGATGTTTCCCTAATTTTTTATTTTAGAGAATGTTAAATACCTGAACAAGTCATGTTAGTATTAGGGACATACAGTTATTAGAAAGTTATTATGCAATAACATTATAAAAGATAAAATGTAAAGTCATGAGAAGCAGTAGTGCGAAACAAATTACAGGAAATGTTCAAAACAAGGATGCTTAGCCAAGAATGCTGGTATTTCTTCCTGCTAGGCTTCAGATGGGCCATTATTGGCGTGGCATTCCTGTGCCAAACTGGTGCCAACAGGTACACAGATGAGTTCCGCATATGTCCTGTATGCAAAATGGACACACTTCCTTCTGGCAACTTATGATAATAGGATTTGTCATACTTTAAAATCAATGCAGGGTATCCTCCATTTTACATTTTACCTACTAGATCTTCTTAAAGTAATGTTTGCAAGAGTTAAACATCTCTCGCTGTCTAAGATAATTTTGGGGACACATAGAATGAAACAGTTTTGGCACAAACCTTTTAGGGCAAAGTTTAGAGGGGAAAAAAACCCCACCTATATCCAGGCATTTCAGCTTGTTTGTACCATTGTTGAAATTTGGAGATGTATCAAACTAGGATTATATTAAACTGCATGCTGAAAATTTTCTTTACTTAGTTTCTAAGTATTAGAGGTTTTTTCTAAGTATTATATTTTTATAGTATACTTTTTTCTAAGTATTATAGTTGTCTGTATCTTGAGCTGTCCTTAGTCTTCAAAGGTTCTGTTTTTTACCTGGCAACAGTCTTTTGTTTCTTAAGGTATTCCTCAAACTTGGTTTTTACTGTTTTTAGAAATGTAAAGGCAGTGAGATTGTGCTGATTGTCATTTGTTTCTAATTGTTAGATCAGAACAATTATTCCTTTTACTATAGCAGTCTAATTCTGTAGAGTTCTACATGGGATTTTGAAAAATTTAACAAAATTCTGTGTTTTTTCTGCTCAGTTTTAATCGTTTGGATTTGCCACCATATAAAAGCTATGAACAACTAAAAGAGAAGTTGCTTTTTGCCATTGAAGAAACAGAGGGATTTGGTCAAGAATAGAAGCGGCTTCTAGTCAAAGGATATCTTGCATAATAAAAGGCCCAGCCAACTAAAATTGCACACTTAATTGTATATAAGCTTTTTGTTCTGTACAGTGATCTTTCTGGAACTCTAAAAGTTTAATTGTTCTCCGTTCTTCCACAAATATATGCAAAACAATTCAGCCTTTTCTACTTTTATTTATTGCCCTTCCAAAAGACCAGAAAAACCCCTCCATAAATTTTGAAAGCAGACAAGAGACTTATTTAAAATATATATATAAAAGATATAAATATATATACTAATGGGCTCTAGTTTTATAGAGCTTTAAGTGTATGAAAAGTTGCAGCCATTTAAAAGGGCCTGGATTTGCTTATCTTGGCTTTATCATTCAGAAAAATGTTTAAAATGCTCAGTGTTCTGTTAAGAAACATCTCCAACTTTGTTTTATTGCATGGCTATTCTAAAAGGCGTTAAAGGCTTAGGCCAAACGTATCCTAAATATGTAGAAAGATGCTGCTGGTATTTGAGATGACAGAATCTCTTGTTCTGTCAGTTTAATTTTTTTAAATACGTAAATAGTTGATTTAGCCCTCTCTACTGATGTAGACAAGGTCATGAATAAAGCCTTTACTACTTGCACAAGAGTCATGTACAGTAAGATGAATGTGACTTAACATTGAAAGGAATTGGTGCCACTGTTCTGACTTACTGCAGGAGCCGAACAGAGTATTTTAAGTCATTTGAGCAGCATTGAAATTTGTTTACATAGTACCTTGGGTTATTACCACGAGGATGTTAGGTAATCTTCAAAGAAAAAATAATAATAAAAGAGAAAATATTACCCATTCTCTTCTTGGTCTGGTGTCTTGCAGGTTTCATTTTTTCCCTCCATTTTTGTTTCCCTTTTCAATCCATGATGTTCTTTTTATAACTTTGTAAAAGAGTTATATTAATGTAAACTGAGCTATAAGGGTATACAAAAGGTATACAAAAGGTAATGTGAATTTTGCTGCTTTCTGTGTTTATGTTCAGTTTCAGTTATTGGATCTAGTAAACCCAAATAAAATGAAACTTACTTAAGCTTTGCACAGGTAAAAATATTATTTAGTATTAAATACTTTCATTCCTCTAAAGTTCGTACAGAAATTTAGATGTACTTGAATTAAGTATGTCTAAAACCTGTCATTCTTTTATGTAGGTCAAGCTTGTCCTAAGTGCACAATAATATAAAAGCATTTTAAAATCAGTTTTATTGGCATTGAGAGCATTTGCTGAACTGCAAAGATGTTTTTAAAAAAATATTAAAATTTAACACCTTATACAAGTGAATTGTATTAAAAGCCACTTTTAGCAAACCGTGCTTCCTTATTATAAAAACATGTTTGAAATCACCATTTGTATTATCCTTTAAATATTAACTGTAAATTCCATGACATTTAAATTATACAGAACTTTGTATACACACAGAAATGATTTTAGAATATGATTAAACACATTTCTGTAACATATCATATTGCACTGTTAAAAGTGTATATGTGAAAAAAAAAGCTGTATCTGTTCATATATCTTTCCAATACAGCAACTGAATTATGCCAAAACTTTATTTTTCTACATACTGGATTGTCTCAAGGCTTTGTATTCAGTATGCACAGTTTACAGTGGAGCTGTTAATCTGTGCATAGCTCTGGTCGTACTGGTAGTGCAATGGGCCCAACAAGCTCCTGTTTTACATAAACGTTTCTGTAAGAGCTTCAAAAATTTCAACCACTTCCAGGGTTTTTCATGCAACAGCAAATATCTTCTACAAAACCACTTTCATGTAGCACTAAATTAATTTCAAGTGCAAGTCCGCTTTAATTATTACTTACACTGGTTAGAATTGAAGAAGTTTAAAAAAAATAAATATCAAAGGCCAGGCACCAGAAGTGTGTTTGACATACTTAAAACACAAGGAAGAGGCTAACTGTCACAATTATACTTCATGAATTTGCACTGATGAATGACTTCGTGGCCCACTATCAACTGCTGAATTTTGTGAATCTGTGAGTAACTGAACAAAATAATAAAGACAGCACATCACAAGAATGTAATTGCTTTATTGTTTTGGTAACTTTAGCTACCTCATAGCTGCACTAGTTTTTCCTATGGGTAAGGGCAGCCTTCTGTACATGTATATGATCTGTGAATTGGTGCCAAGAGACTGAAAGCATGGCTATGCAAGAAAAAAAGCACCAATACACTCACGTGTACAGGTAACAAACTTTTGGGGAATTTTGGTAATACTACATTGTACTTTTTTGTTTTCCCATCTGAATTTCTCATAATTCACCGCTGCTTGAGGGAAGCAAGGAAGACAGCAAAGAGAGGAAAGGCAGCAAAGACGAGCTCGGGCAAGGGAATCAGTGAGGTAATACTACTTGGAGGAACTGCTGTGTAGTTCACGGGTTTTGTTGGTTCTTTTTTTCCTGCAACTCGGCTGCTTTTCACTACATGCTCAACAGTCCTTACTCAATACCTGGATATCCTTTTCCTTTGTGCAGCAGCAGAAAATGTACCTAAGTAAGGTACAGTAAGCCTGTGCCACAGCTACTGGAGTCAACTCTGTGTATGGCAAATGTTTTTGTAGTATATGAATCCAGAAAATTCTTTCTTAAACACTGTGTCATCCCCTTGGAGACATTGCCACGTGGAAGATTTCATTTTGATGCTCTACTAATAGAAATATAGCAATTACTTTATGGCAGTGGAGAAAAAAAAAACGTTTTAAGGAATTTCATGATCTGAGGCTTGGTTTGTTAGTCTAAGCAATTTATACTGTTCTTCATCTTCCCCCTATAGATTAAAATACCCTTTCCTAGTAAAGCAAACATTTAAAAAAAGGTATTTAAAGGTATTTATTTAAAAGGTATTTACAGTCAATTTGTTCTAGATTGTTCTACTGACAATGCCACATGTAATTGATTGCCTACCATCTTTTCATTATTTGGTCCTCTTTTTCTCTTGGATAATTGGAATATACTATTTGGAAAATCTGTACATGTTTTCTATGCTGGATATTTTACTTAGGTTACTTTATATTTCTGGTGAAAATTCCTGCCAAGATAGTAACAAGACCAAGTAGAAAATTTTATCTTTACCAACAGAAGTCCACATACTTCCACACTGTAGTTCCTTTGTAATGTAGTGGAAGTGTGTATTCCTCCTATTATCATGGTCTAGAGAAAAATATGTATGCCCAGCAAACACTGACAGTCACTAAATCATTAGAATTCACAGCCTTTAAATATGAAAATAAGTACTCATATTTCACAGAAGGCTTCTCACTGCACATGCTGCTATCATCCATAAATTTTCTTTTATGTTCCCTACCTGGTTTTTTGTTTGTTTGTTTTTTAAACCACAGCACTTTCTGCCAAGTTTTTTAACTTTATGCTACTCATGGTTCTTATTACTCCTCATACATAGCATGTAGTTTAAGAGTGTAAAATAATTAAAAACCTGTGCAACCACTCTTCCAGCCTTTTCCCTCCAATATATCCTATATATATTCCCTCCCTCCCTCCCTCCCTAAAGCCCTTCATTCCCATATAAATCGGCAGACAGGATCACATAATGAAACATCTAGTTGACAGTGTAATTGGAAATGAGATCGAGATAGAAGGTCTGGGTTATACTTTTATTAACAGCTTCAAAAAGCCAAAGTAGTATCTGGGGCCTTCTTCCTATGCTGCTCAAACCTGAGGCACTGAATTCCCGTTATCTTCTTTCTTCCTATATAGAATTAAGCAGTTCCAAAGCTTCTTTCTGTACCTGAAAGAAATAAATAGTAACAAAACAGTGGCACGTAGTTCTAGCAGAACTTACCACACAAGCATCCAAACACTTCACTGCAGTTCTGTATATTCAGAATCCTCCTGAAACTAGTCCTTTGTCTTCTGGAGTTCAAGATGCTCAATACTTGAAACATGAAGAGGAATAAAACCACTTAAGCCAGTGTCTTCAGTGTGATTCACTTACTATATGTATGGATACAGATGATTAGTTCTTTATTTGCTGCAGTCCAATAGTAGCATGTAGGAAGTTGTCCTACCTCTGACCATACTCAACCAACCCAGAGTTTTCAAGACTCTGGACAGCAGGTAAGTGTGAGTGTGAGAAGACCTTTCTGAGGCTGCCTTTGCCTAGGGATTGTGGGTAAAATCTAATAAAATTTGAGTATGACCTCTAACATTTATATTAACCCCTCTCCAACAAACCCAAAACAACAAAAAAAATCCCACCACTGCCACTGCCCCAAACCACAAAAAAACCTCCAACTCAACAAACTTCCCCTGACAGAGCAAGCAGTGCAGACAACATAAGCCAGATACCTCTGAGAATCTGCAGTAACAAATATTCAGAAAACTTAGTTATGCCGAGGCAAGAATTCAAATTTCTTTGCACAGACCAGTTTCCTTTGTACTGGACTAACAAGTCTAGCTCCCAATGAAATTTGCACTTTACATTCATCCAGAGACTGGAGAGAATACCACCTCTCTCAGTTTGGCAGCTCAGCATCCTTCTACGAGATCAAGAAGTAGATGTTTGTACCAGAAGGCCACAACCAGCTGCAGCAGATAAGTGGTTTAACAACTTGGCTACTGCACAGAATTCACTCCTGACTATTCCTTTTGTGGTTCCTAAAGAAAGGCAAATTTTGTGATCACTGGTTTCACATGTACCCCCAGCTACTAGTAACTGTCAAAAGAACTAACCAATTTCATATACACCTGAGACCACTACTCCTTTAGGCTATAAAATTCCTGTACATTTTTCAAGGCAGTGAAGGAACATTAACACTTGTATTTCTATTGAAAGATGTTACTAAAGGAGCTTACTTTTAGAGAAACAGTTCAAGCCTTATCAGAGAATCTACAGAGGGATTCTGTAACGCTACCTCATTGTGTTTTTCTTGAGGTGTGAAATGCAAAACCCTACCAAAGTATTTCTAACAATTAGGACATTCAGAATGTCACAACACATCTGCTTATTTCTGTAACAGTTAAAGCATCTCACGTTGCAGCCTAATGCTAAATGAATTAGAGGTCAATCAACCATAAGAAAAATCAATGGCCAATGTAGTCCTGATGCTAACAGGACTGTTTATGAAAGATAACTGCAATTGCTTTGGTTTATACTTAGTGCAGTATAAGGTATAGACAAATTTAATGGATTACCTGTCCTGGAAATACTCTGTATATGGTTAGGTAGGAAGTAAATGCCTACCCATCCAAACCAGGATCTGTCTCAGCAGTTCCAAAGGGTAATTAAGTATCTCATGTCACCTTGCACTAGAGATTTGCTGTCAAAGATACATTACCACCATTTGTCTCAATTCAGATCATCTGAGTCTCATTCCTAAGTGTCTGGAAATGACTGCGATACTAAGGTTTTTGTTCCTCATGTTCATGTAATTCTTAGCTCTTCCAAAATGTGATTCCTATCTTTCCAGTTTTCAGGCATACGAAAAGTCAATTTGCTCACAAGCTAGCTGAGCTGTCTGTCTGAACTTCAGCAACAGAGCTAAGGCTGGGTTGTTGTTAGCACTACAAAAACACCATGAAGAAGAAAGGGTAACAGTTCTCTACTACAATTAAACAGAATATTTCCAACCACTGAGTTCAGGGGTAGTTAGCTACATACTGAATTGTTTTGATGTTGATGTGATTCTGAATTACAGGTGCTGAACTGCAATTTCATCTGAGTTAACTTTATAAAACATTCCACCGCCACGATGTCACATGTTGGTTACAATATATGATTGTACATGACAGTTAACTTCCTACCTGTTTGTCCTCTTCTGTTTGTGCAGGATACTCCTTTGCTTTGCTTAACCACAGAAGAGCCATCTTTTTATTGTTTAACTTCAAGTATGTCTTTCCCAAAAATAGCAAATTTTTGCTGTAAAAATTTGGATCAGCTGCATAGACAAGAGAAAAGCTTTATATAAGAATGAGCAGTGTATTATCAAAGTCCTTTGGTACTTCTTTCAGAAAACACGTATAGAATTTTGGCTTTGGATCAGAAGGAAGCCAATGTGAAAACTTCACTTGCTAGATTTGGGTCTCGTATACAAGTATATTCACTAGAAGCTTGTTAGTTAATATACTAAACGAAACTAGATTCCTCACAAAGAGCAAAGCAGTGAGCTTAGTTCGTAACAGCTTTGTTTTGCAGATTTTTGGCTTTTCTGGACATAGTAGGTACACCAGGCAATTAACCAGCTTAGCACGTATAGGTGAGGGGAAAAAAAGGCCTATTTCCTAACATATACAAATATCAGTTTAGCTTTTGTTGCACAGAATAAAACTTAAAACTATTTGTACCACCTTTAACATTTTTGAAGGTGGGATTTATAGCTTGTTTTCACTAAGAAAGCTTTGACTATCAATCATTATTAAATGCTAATCTCACCTACTGTTCATACTTATAAGCACACCCTTCTCTGCTGCTGGATCCAAGATCAGGACTCAAAATATAGGGAGGTGTTTTGGAGGCAAATTTGAGATGAAGTTCAGTGTTCCAGTTCACAGCTGCATTACTGGACACCCAGGGGAAGATACACAATGAGCTTTTCATTTAAACTTCACCGGTTTAACTATGTACAAATCTTCCACAGAACACTGTCTTTCCTTGTCTTCTTCCTTTATCTGTCAGCTAGTCAGTTTTACTTACAACTTCACTCTTGGAGAAATAATAGGCCCATATTTCCTTTTACATCATGGACAGTTTTACTGCCAGTTAGACTGGCACTCTGACCCTAATAGCTTCTGAAAGAATAAAGTGTCCTTTTTCTGTTTTTCTATTTCATAGAGAACTAAATTTTAAAGAAACAACATAAAATTCCCCTTTTTGATTTCTTCTTTCCTCTGCACTCCAGCTGAATTGCTTAGGGAAGAGTACTTTGTTACTCAGGAAGGTACAAATTTCACTGTAAACTTATTCAGAAAAACCCTTCACATTACACTCTAAGTGATGATAGTAAGTGTGTAACATACTTGGAGTATCTCTGATGAAATGTTTCAAACTAACAGTCTGACTGGCACACCAGGCTGTTACATTTATCAGCTGATCATACCCTAGTGTTTGGTTTCCCTGGCTATTAGTAACAGCTACAGCTATGGAGGTAACACTGAAAACTTGAAGTTTACTGCAAATCATCATTCACAAAACATACTTTTTGGTTAAAAAAAAAAAAAAAAGCTAGAAGTACTACCTTCCTCTGCCATCTGGAAGTAACGAAGAGCCTGTAAAAGACAAAGTTGTCTTCCTTAAAATGAACACAATAGTCAAACTAAAGCATTATGTGCATGTTAAATATAGCTGAAGGACTTCCTATCCGTGATCTTATTTTTATAATTCAACATACTACTGATGCTTCTCATTCCATGTACAATCAGATTTGACATAATTTCAACAGAACTAGTAGTTATCCAGCTATTCCCCTACTACTTCTGGTAAGTACAGGACCTCCTGTTTGTCCCTAGCAAACTGGATTGTGTCTTTCCAGTTCAACTTGTCAAGATAATTCTGAATTTTATTTGTACCATCCAGCACATCTGAGTTTTCCCCATCCAATTCTCATATATAAATTTAACAGATTAAGTTAGTCTTATGATTCAGGACATTATAACAAATGCATCAGAGAGAAAACTGACTCCCACAGAACACCAGTTAGTATCCTCTTACATGACCATAAATATTTATGAAATCCACACATTTTTTAAATAATTTCCCATCCTGCACATACACACTTTCAGTCCATTCCCACCTCTTCCTAATGGTACTAGCTGGGAGGTAAAACACTCTCAGAGAACTTAAAAGTGTGGATATATCTACAAAACAGATTTTGTACTGAAACTTCAGAAATCCTACCAGTACAAGTTTGCTTCTTCAGCCACTTTAAGTGCTACAGAACTTGATGCTGGAACTGACATGATTTTGCAGTATTTGAAATCCTGGTTGATGCTTTGTATTCTTCTGAGAATGATTTTCAACAGCACTTACAAGCTTGACATTCCTTGAAAATGTTTTACTTCATTTTCACTCAGAGCTTTAATTGCTTTCTGTGTAACAGCAAGCAGCCTTATACATTTACTTTCTAGTGAATCCTGCCCCCCACCATAAAAGAACAAAAGTTATTAGTTGATCTGAACAAACAAATATTATAACAGCTGCAGCAAACCTTCCTATTACCAATTTAATGTTCAAGTTTCCATATATGTACATATATATGTGTTCTGTGTAAGTAAGATGCACACTGTTTTAGACACCCTAGAAGGTAAATATCTGGACAGGATGTTTACGACAGCAGGAATTTTCATAGTAAAGATGAAAAAAAGTATTTTGAACTGAAAAAACCACACCATATGTGGCCAAAGAATGAGAGGGTGTTTGTTCATATTAAATAACAAAACAACTTATTGCTTTTTAGCATTTAATATAAAGGGACAAATTCTAATAGTCCTATCAAATAAACACATGGTATACCACCACCATATAAATCATCAGCACTGAACTACTACAGACTATCTGCAGTTATCTGCAACAGATCACAACAGTAACTAGCTTGTTATTTTCTGCTGCACAAACTACATGAAATAATTTTCAGTGTGTGCTACAGCTGAAAAAAATTACATGTCTTTATGTCCTTAGATATCCCTCACTCTCCTGTTCTATTCTCATTTTATTACTGACAATTCTAAAATCCCAAGTCCATGCTTATTCCATAAGCAGAGGTCAGCTTTGACAGGAAGATAAGTAAATCAACAGCTTTGTGGGAAAAATAATAATCTATGAAACATTTTCATACAGTACCTCTTGAAACGTGGAGGTTGGTGGTGTAGCAAATAGTGTTGCAGCAATTTTTCTTTGGTACCATGGCATTTCAGCAAAGGAGTAACACCTGAAGCAAAAAGAAGCATTCCTATCTACCCTTCACATTTTTCTCTTATTTTTGAGCAACATTCTCATAGTTGTTGTTAGACAAAAAACTGGATGTCATAATTGTTGTTTGCAAGTCAAAACTCTAGACACATTGCAAGTTCTATAAGCACATTTTTATATCTTTACAAGAAAATAGCACGATGTCTGAAGCTGCTACTAAAGAAGTTTTGATGTGTATTTTACTGGACACTAATTACATTAGGTAAAACTGGAGACAGTTACTAAGCATGAGACAGCTTTTGAGCTTCAGTGATTTTAATGATTTATGTGTATTTTGTTCTAATATTTTTGCAAAAATGGCGCAACTGAGTAATGTCATTGCCTTACCTCAACACTACTTTGCTTTTTTCAATTATTAATATAAAGCAGATCTGCAGTACATTCCTGAAAGACTCTGATCTATAAGAATGAAAATAAATTCAAGAATCAAACCACTGTGTTCTAGGCTAGGCCATTCTACACTGTTTTCCTATCTACTAAATAACACAGGTAATTAATCAGTTACCTATCTTATTGGTGAAAACATTTGTGAAGCATCTCAAGTCCACAGAACATTCCAGGTGTAAATATTAAACAATGCTATTCACTTCAGTAGCCTCCCACAATGAGTTTACAATTACTATTCACTATGTAAAATATAGCACTCTACAGGTGAAAAATTAATAAATATTCAAGAATTGGCTGATATCAAATGCCAGTTTCAGATGAAGATGCTCCGGGAGTAGATTTAAATGTACAACATGGAAATATTTTAGTGCCAAAAGCAGCAATAATCTCACATTTCTTATCTTTTCTAATTTGCCTTATGAACAATGTCTCAAGTACTTTCCAGAACAAGCTTCCTATCTCATAATTGACCTTGAGGCTCAGTCAATTGGTAGCATATACTTCTGTTTAGATATTTGGACTATTGCAGTTGTTAGGTCATGTGGGAATGATGGTGGATACTGAAAAACCACAGTAAGTTTGGAAACTAATCAAAAACTCTGGAGCAACAGATTGTAGTTTTGTCTGATACTTAAGAGTCCAAAAAAACCACAGAGAAAGTAACTGTGGTTTTTAATATTTTTTTAAGCTGCAAATATATTGGCTTTCTTTATTTTCAATCTCTCAATCTTACAGCAGAGATTTCCTGTAAAACAATGCAACAGCTTTGGTCTTTTTAAGACAAAAAACCAAAAGTGCTGTGTGGAGTCTTTCACCAACACATAAAAGATATTGCTTTCCATCACACCACTTCCACAGAATGCCCCGATTTGTATGGAAAGTTGTATTTCCAGTTCCTCTGCCTGCTATGTAATGCTAATTCTTAGTACCAATTTCACTGAGCAGTAAATTAAATTTCAAAGATTTTTTGTTAATATATATTAATTTATAAGATCCATTTATTAATATAATTTTTAAAATACAGTATCATGACAGATAACAGAGAAGTATTTTAGGAACAGATCTCACTTCCAATAGCTTTTCACAGACTGTATTAAGTTGCAGTCATTGCTGAAATTCAATGGAAATTCAGTGTTGAGTTTGTCCCCATTCACACCAGGAGAAAAAAATGAGCAGCACTGATGTCTGCTATGGATTCTGGGAAGCAAACTTAACGTCTGCAGAATGAGTTTTTAATAGATCCATACAAATGAAATGAACAATTATTTTTCATCTTTTTTAACTGCTTAAGAATTAACAGCCAGACTTTATCAAGGCATGATGTCCTATATCCATTCAATAGTTTTTCATGTTTGCACCAATTATAAGCCACTAAATTATTCCAAGTAGTTCTGCAATTTGTGTAAGATATTTTATATTCTGGCATTTTTCTTTGCCATATGCTAAATTTTGTTTGAAAATATGCCTTACCAAATCCCTATAAGATGAATTGTTGTAGCATCTTTTGGATTCAGTTCAATAGCTCTCTGGTTAGGAGATAAAAAAAACAAAAAACAACACAGATGTAAGAAGTTGTTCTGACACAGGGATTAAAATACATTTAAGAAGTAGACTTGTTAGCCTGCTGTTAATTAAACCAGACTGATAGTGTGTAGAATTTCAAGGTAATACATTATTTATTCAGTACATAACTACATCAGCTCACCTCTAAGAAACTGACAACACTGACAGATTTCTAAGCACTTCTGTTTAGTAGATCATTAAAAGTTGCAAATGAGACTTGATGTGTTCAGATTTTGATATAATCTCTGGTGATATAAAATTAGTAGTCCTTTATCTTCTCCAGTATTTGTCATTTACCGCTACATAATCCACAGTTAAAAGAATGGTAACATAGCCATTTTTCAGTATCACAGTTATATTTTATCGAGTCCTAAGACATGTCTGAAGCACTTCAGCTACTTCAAGACTCCCTTCTAAGGAGACTTAGTTTACTGCAGGAGACAAATTGTACTCCTTGTTTCTCCAGCATTTCTGGGGCATATGTGACAAAAACCCGAAAAACAAAGTGTCACTAGGATTATGAACAGAAGTACACTTGAAATAATTTGCCAAAAATTAGTTACCAGCTGTCACACAATCTACGTACTGGACACATTCACGCTGTCATATGCAAAAAACTGTTTGCATTACCTGGAAATGCTCTTTGATAACAATAGCATTCCCAATTTTAGTCTTGATTCCTTCATAGTCTCCAACATCACTGAGGCAAATTCCATACCACTGTAATTCAAATAACAAAAATAAAACATTTAATATAGCACTGTAGCTACTAACAGTACATTTTTAAAAACCCAAACCAGAAAACCTGCCAACACCACAAACAACAAACAAGCAAGAAGTATTTGTTGTGAACAGCTCAGGCAGCATCAGTGCAACCTGCTGGTCTGCATGCGTAAGGGAATAAAGAATAAACATCCTCTTCTGATCCTAAATGCCAACACAAGTGACTACACTTTGCTACCTCTTTGCCTGTGAGAGAAGCAGCACCAAAAAAAAAGGGCAGAACAAAGCCAGGGCCTGACGTATTTCCAGTGAAACTCTAAAGAGCACAGAAACAGCATGCTGAATGTGGGACATGTAGAGCATTTTTAAGGCTACACTGGGGGAGGAGGAGCTGATTACATCAGCTGTCATCAACCTGATTGGTCACCTCTTTCCATGGTCCTGAATACATTTAACCAGTTTCTGACTCCTGTACGAAGAAATTTAGCTGTAGAAGTCTGAACTCAGATCTTTCAAAAAGATTAAGGAGAATTTAGAAGTCTCACTCATTCTCAGCTGAAAAGTTCAATTATGCTGAAGTTTGCTAACACAGCACAATGACATTTGTTCCAGTTTCTAGTAGCAGAAATCAACAAACACGATTTCAGTTATTTTGCATGGCTCACCTTGTGCGCTGCAGAATTTGATTCATTTTTTTCAAGTGCCTTTTTTGCATACTCAAGGGAGTCATACGTCAGTTGTTTCTTCTCCTCTGCAGAAGTACTACTAAGCTGAGCTAGATCTCTTGATGACCGTGCCAGCCGCCATAACAACTCATCATCATCACTGGTCAGAAACAGAAATACTGACATTTTAAGGCAATAATAGAAACAAAGCAAGCAAAAGTCTTAATGTATCTCAACAGGGTGATAAGGCAACAGTGTATCATCTGTCATCCTATGCTATATACAAACGCAAGATAACAAATAGCAAATGAAAGCCTGCAATACCACTGTTCTGCCATTCAGGTCTGCCAAGCAAACAGGTCTGTACGAAAGGTCTTTGTTTTCTCAAAAAACCCCAAAGATACAGATTAAAAAAAACCCCATGATACCACTCAAACTACCAGAAGGAAAAGGAGGGCTACTCTATTCTTAGCTAGATGGTATTTTTTCCAGCATTCCGCTACTTTGTATTGATGTTTACTTGGAATATTTAAAAAATTATGAATCTTTTCCTTATAACTGTATTTAAATAATTAAACTCTTACTAGAACAACAGTGAAAAAACACACATTAGCCACATCACCAATATATAAAACAGTACATTTATTTATATCACTTTATCAAATGGTGTATAGCAGGTTACAGCCAAAGATTAAGCATCAAAATTTTATTTTGTTCACATTGTTATGAAACACTGCTTGCACTTCACCGTACTTTTAGAGAAGTACCATTTTAATTTTGGCTTACCATTTTAATAGACTTAAATTTAGATTCTTTCAGAGGTTTTGTCTATCTGGCTATAAACCTGCACCCCTCCACCCCAGGAAAACTGAAGTCAAAACTACCAGAAACTGAAAGTATTTAAAAGCATGTAAGAATTACTGCTAAAGTCAAAGCATCAATAGAAGACAATTTTCTTATCTGGAGTAAAAGTGAGTCCCTGCTCATAGTGCAGCAGTCCTACTCTAATTAATAGAGTAACCCAGAACTAGAAGTCTCATTTTTCAGCCAAGTCACAAAAATCTTAAGTACTACTACTGGAATCATTACACCTCAGAGAATAATTAATGTTGTTATACACCTAGTAGCAAGCTTACACCTTGCTTGATATGGTGTCCCTTACAGGCTGGGACCATCATTTAATTTCACAGGTTTTATACTTGCACCCCTGTCAAGAATGAGGGGAGAAGAAAGTAAAAAGAAAAACACCTGGAAACTACTGAAAACAAATGAAAAGTCGTTTTCCTCCAAAAGATTCTTGAAGTGAGATGTTTTTTTCCTCCAAAGAAATGAACCCATAGGTTGGCAATCCATTTTCTGATTTTTTCTTTAAAAGTTTGACTCAGTTTACTTATCAATGTTCTGTGCACTTAAGACGTAACTACATGAGTAAGGGCATTTTTTTGTTAAATCCTAAGAACAACCAACATCAGTCAGCAATGAAAAAGAAATGAAACAGTGATTCAGAAATTTTCAACACCTGAATTCTAGGTACCTTGATCCTTTACTAATGTGTAGACACACTGTAAGTTTTTGCAGTAATTTTAAAAGATTCTTTGAGTAACAAGCATGCAAACCCCTCCTTCACAGGACTGAAAAACTTAAGGGTTAACCCTCACTTTCTACAGCTATCAGTTCCCTTCTTCATTCATTTTTCCAGTAGGAGGAAAAAGACCAAGAATCCTCTCCTATTTACATAAGGCTGAAAGCAAGGTTCTCCAGCATACCACAACGAGAACATTAATTGAAAAACATAGAGAAGAGCACAGAAAAGAAATCACACTAATGTCTCAATGCAATGAAGTACCTGTTTTTATGCTGAACCAGCAACCGATATAGTTTTTCAGTTTCTCCACTCCCATACAGGTAGTCTGCTTGTTCTATCACTTCTTCCACTTAAGTTGAAATTAAAATTGTGGAAACAGAAGAACAAATTACAGGTAATTAGGATATTATAGCACAAACAAAACATTTTAGAGCAACATAATCCAGCTGAAAATTATATAGCTCTCTTTTAGGTCATGATTCCAAACAAGTTAAAGGCACCACAGGATAGAATAAGCAACAAGTACAATGTACAGCTAGGCTGGGAATTAGTGCCTCTCTAATGAAACTACAACAGCTTTCAGCAAGACAGCTTTGGATGCTTAAGAAAACACAAGCTCTAACCCCCTTCATAAAAATTAATCACATTTATAAGCTTTCCTTTTTCAAGTTGCCTAATAAACATGGTAGCCACATTTAATGGCAGAAGTTTTCTTTATGGAAGAAGGAAAACACTGAAGGTTATTAAACACAAAACCCTTCTCTTCAGCTTAAAAATATTCTAGAATACAAATCTGGATAATTTTTAACCTTGCTGTCTTTAAATATCTTCTTTCAACCCTTTCAAAGATAAGATAATGGTCTACCTGGACTTTGGGTTTTCATGTTTAAATTGAGTTTCACGGTACATCTTCAGTATTATCTTCAGCAAACTGTTATGTTTGCTTGTTGACCTGAACACTACTCACATATCTAAAAATGCTCAGAACTCAAAACTCTGAATATATTTCCCACTAGGTGCTGATGCAAATTATTATACTTTTATTACTTTAGAGTATTTTTCAGGTATTTCTATTTTATCTTTATTTTCACCTTATCTATTATTTCTCTTGCATTAAAATTGCTTTTCTTGGCAACGTAATTGCCAGATTGAAGTGGGAGGACTGAGAAGAGCAGAGGTGAATAAGTGGTGTTATTGATGTTCCTCATGAGAAATTCTTTATTTCTCATTATTATTATTGCTTATTTGTGCATGAAGTAGCTATCTCAAATCTATTCACTGACACTCCTTCTGTTACACCAAATGAAAGAGTGCTTTATCTATTAAAACAATTGTTGTTTAAATTTTTATTTCCGTAAGCAAATACACAGTCTGCGTACATCCAGTCAGGCTCATTCTCTGTTCAGTTAGGCATACTCTCAAAATCTTTAATTTAGCGTGTGATAGACAAGTCCTAAGTCTCCAAAAATATCCCCTTTTAAGGTATTGTTACGGTTCTTCCAGTAGTGAAACTATCCTTATTCAAATTTGAAAAGAATATTTTATCCGTTGTAATTTTTTCTGGTAGGTAAAGCAAGGCTTTGCTCCCCCTTTTTGTTTGTGTCACAAAACCACAAGACATTTCTCAATCATGTTTGAAATGCAATCTTGGTGTTGCTCAACTAGATTAAATGGGAATCACATTGTGTTTGTACTGAAAATCTGAACTAGTTAAAATTTCTAGAAATCCATTAAGCTTTGGTCTCCATTCCTAACTGGACTATAACTTTTCAATACCACTTGCTTAAAATTTGGGCAGGAAGTTAGGTACCATACACTTGTGCATGTGTTCTATCCCTGACAGGATGAGCTACTAGATCTGCTTTCAGTGACAGCTGAAAGAATCACATGTTAAACTGCTAAAAGGCTACCTATAACCAATTCAAAAGCATCCTGTCATGAAACCACATTGCATGCAGCCTTAATGGAGAAAATCAAAAGCATTACACCATTTTCCTCTCTAATTCTGGCACTAAAAGTTTTTAAGTTTCATATCAGAATTTCTATGTAGTTCTAAGCTTGAAAACATTACCTTTGAAGCTTGCATGAACCTCAGCAAAGCCAGAAATAAGCTTGTGAGTTTCGTAAACCAAAAGGGACCCTGTAGAAAGTACAACGCCCTTCAGAAGGCTTTTTCTAAGCACCTGTGTGGGATCATAAGATAGGTATTAATGAGCATTATCACTCTGATGTTTTTCTTGTCTGTACCACCGTTATATTTCATATTCGAGCAAAAAAACCCCAAACTTTCAAATATTAAAAAAACCTTCCTAAGACCCATTAAGAGGATATTTTATGTATATTCAACAGTTACGCTTTAAAATATGACCAGAGCACTAGGCTGAAAACAAACCATAAATATGGAGCAAACACAAGATAAGAAACAAAAAACTCATGTTGTTCAGACGAGCACGGGCGCCCCAGCTTTTGCAACACTAAACCAGCCCTTCGCTACGCCCAGCGATGCCGGAGCCTGCCGAGCTGCCGCCTCCTCCCTCCCGCCCCGCGGGAGCCCCGGAATCCGTCAGGTTGGCAGAGCCCCCCGGGGCCATGGAGCCCAGCCTCCCCCCGAACACCACCATGTCCACTACACCACGGCACCAAGCGCGGCGTGCGGTCTGCCCCGAACACCTCCAGGGGCAGCCCGTTCCAGAANTCGGGTCGGGGAGAGGGGAGCGGGATTCGGGGAGCGGAGCCGCCGCTGCTGCTGCTGCAGGTGAGGGGGGGCCTGGGCCGAGTCCCTGGGCCGTGTGCCCGCCCGCCTTTCGCAGGCTGCGCTCTCGTCTGTCGGGAGCCGTGTGGGGCTGCAGGGCTGGGCAGGGTTGCAGGCGCCCGCGGCCGCTGCCTCTCCAGAATGGAGCCCCGGGCCCGCCCTGCTCCCCGCGCCGGGACACGGGCGCGCTGACCTGCCAGGGCATAATAAGAATTATTATTGAGAATTATTGTTATGCCCTGCCAGGGCCTCTGCCCCTGCCCCTGCCCCGCCGTGCCGCGGGCGGCGAAACGCGGAGAAGTTGAAGCTGTAGGCCGGAAGGTTTGAGTGCCAGCACTGATCTGTGAAAAACACCCTCATCTCTTAGACAGGAGGCTGTCGAGAGGCAGCAGCGTTCCTGGAAACCGCATGCTGCACTTTCTGAGCTGCTGGTTGAGTGGGTGGTTGTTTTCTTGCTTCATTGCAGTTTCATAATATATATAAGCCGTAGGTGGCGTTCACGTTGTCATAACTTACTCTTCCACTAGGGAAAAGTGAAAATATGAAACCTCTCTACTTTTGCTTCCGTACTGCTGTCTTCAAAGTCCATTAAGTATTCTTAAGGAAATGCGCATTGCCCTGCCTCCGGAATTTACATTTGTTTTCTTGAGACTTTTATTATGTTGGTGGTGCAAAAAGTTTGTTTAATAGAAGTAATTAGAGTCAAACTTAATCCCAGCTATTTTTTTCCAGTTGAAGCTTTGAGTTTTATCTTTGCAGATGTATGATTACAGTGGCAATATGTTTTAAAGGCCATGTGGAACCCCAACAAACAGAAGGGGAAAGAGTAAGCAAGAAAGATGTGCAAGGGAAAAGAGGGTTTTTTATTTTTGTTACGGTGTTAGGAAGAATGCAGTGTTTTTGCAACAAGTAGACAGAAAGTAGAATTATGGTGCTCTTTACTGTTTTATAAGTTTAAAAGTATTTTCCTTCAATTCTGTGATTCTGTTTGATTTCTTTAATTTATCTTTAATATTGCTTTAGTTGAGATGCTGTTGCTCAGACATTTAAAAAGAGTGTTATCAAGTGTTTGAAGGATTTCTGAATATAGTAGTTTTGGGGTTGGGTTCTGGATCCGGACTTCTGTTTAAGATGTTTAAGAAGTAGTCTTTAATGATTTGGATCACTTGCTTCATACTTTCTTCCATGGGTGAAAGAGGATTTTATTCTGTAGATCCATTTCATCTTGGTGGATCAAGTGCACATGTTCATTCAGTGCTTTATCCAAGGCACAGTTAGGAGCCAGCTGAATTAGTTCTGGTCATGGCCATTTGCTTCTGCTTCTTCAGTGGTTATCCAGAGGGGCTGTTACAAAGTCCTCGTGGTAGGTGTTTAGCATATGTGCTATTATATGATGGTTCCAGGAATCAGCATGATTGCTATGTGCCTGTGTTAAGAGCCACTGCCTGTGAATACGAAGGCCAGGTATTATGCCTGCCAGGCATAGGGAATGCTGACTATAAGTAGCTGCTGTAGTACTGAATTGAAGGACAGACGAAGACTGTAGAGCTCTTCGTTTGCATGTAGGAAAGTTTGAAATACATCTGAGCTATAGCAAATGTAATTTTGTGATTGTTGGTTTCAAGATGTTACTGTTTATACTGAGATACAAAGTGATATGCAGGACCGTTATGGGATAGTGGTTTTATGGATTTTTCTTAGTCATCTTTTGGCAGTGTAAGAAAGCATGAGTTTCTTAGAGCGTAAACCACATTGCGAGCCACTGATTTTGATCTATTTACTCTAAACCACTGTTACCTTGTGGGAAAAACCCCCAATGTTAAATAAATAGGACAAAAATTGTAATTTGGTCTTTGTTCTTAAGATCTTAAAGGGCTTTTCTTGCTGGACTTTTTAAATACCTAATACATACTGTTCTCTAGCATACACTCCTTTCAGTACTGCTGTCATGGACACATAAAACTGTTGGACAGGTTATTTAGTTTAAGAGGAACTGTAGTTCCTCAAACTCTGTGCATTTGAACATCTTGCTTTGACTGATATAGGGGAATAAAAATTCTTGGTTTAAACTTCCTTTCACTTCACATTTTAGTGCTACTATTGGTTGAAACTTTAGCCTTTGACTGAGAGGCCCAGAGGCAGACTTCTGAGGTAAGTTACTGTAAATTCATTTTTAAAAACGTATTTGTAACACTGAAGCATCACAACATGCCCAGAAACAGACTGTAAGAAGGAGTAGTCTAAAATGTGTGGTCACCTGCATCTTATTTCCACAGTAAAACACAGCAAATTTTAGTGAGATGAGTTTTTGTTTCTTCTGGGTAATGTTAATTATGTAGTCAGTCAGTCGGTGCTCTACACAGAGAAATTGCAGTGAAGAATACACGATTTAAGATAATATTCACATTGCATAGATAATAGATTGTTTTCTATGACGTAATTGATATAAATATATTCTGATAAAGCATATAAACATATATGCAGAAAACACAGGTTACTGTCATTGGCTGCTGTATGCTTAAAATAACTGAATTATGAAGTCAGGAGATCAGTGTTTCTTAATTTTCTGGTTCAAGGCACAATATTACCTTTTATAGTTTAGCTTACTTGAATCAAGATGCTGGAAAGAGCCCTCCACATTAAAGGTGTACCTAAAGGGTGAACACATATATACAGGAATAAAAGAAAATCAACAGAAGGATATTTAGAAATTACTGTTTCTAAGCCATTATGTGAAGTGGTGTCCTAGAAGTCAAATTGATATTTTCTGTGCAACGTTTTTTTTTTTTTTTTTTTANCTATGACGTAATTGATATAAATATATTCTGATAAAGCATATAAACAAATATATATATATTTTTATATATAGGAATAACCTGTAAATAGTTGCCTGACTTGTTACACCAGTGTGCTACCAGTCCCATAGATAAATATTTGAACTGCCTGAGTATCATGAAGCATGTAATAAGTAGGTGATTCATTTCCCATGGAGAAAACTGTGCCTTCCTTCTCACGCACTCAAATGTATGATTTCTTAAATATTAGATTTGATTTTTGTTTGGCATAATCCCCAGCAAAATGAGTTGTGTGGTCATTAGCATTTTATCAGCATAATCTCCCTTACTTAATTCCTTCATGCAAACTAAGTAGTTAATATGACAGCCATAGAATCATTTAGGTTGAAAAGGGCCTCCAAGATCATTGAGTCCAATCTTTGACTGAAAACCACCTTGTCAACTAGACCGTGGCACTAAGTGCTATGTTCAGTCATTTCTTGAACGTTTCCAGGAATGGTGACTCCACCACCTCCCTGGGCAGTCTATTCCAATGCTTATGAACCCTTTTCACGAAGAAAGTATGTCTGCTGTCCACCCTGAACCTCTTCTGGTGCAGCTTGAGGCCATGACCTTGTCCTGTCACTTGTTGCGTGGTAGAAGCTGACCCCCACCTGCCTACAGCCTCCTTTCAGGTGATTGTAGAGAGGGGTGAGGTCTCCCCTGACCGTCCTTTGCTTTAGGCTAAACAACCCCAGCTCCCTCAGCTGCCCTTCCTCACAGGACCAGGCCCTTCACCAGCTCTGTTGTCCTTCTCTGGACGTGGTTCAGCACCTCAATGTCCTTCTTGTCTTATGGGGTCCAGAACAGGACACAGGACTTGAGGTGTGGCCTCACCAATGCAGACTACAATGGCACAATCACTACCCTGGTCCTGGTGGCCACACTATTTCTGATGAAGGCCCAGATGCTACTGGTCTTCTTGGCCATCTAGGCACATTGCTGCCTCGTGTTCAGCTGGCTGTCAACCAGCGTGCTTAGGTCCTTTTGCACTGGGCAGGTTTCCAGCTACTCTTTTCCAAGCCTGTAGCACTGCATGGTGTTGTTGTATCCCAGGTGCAGGACCCAGCACTTCACCTTATTATCACTTCACTCTAGAAGTGATAGCTGTATCCATACTGATAGGAGAATACAACTTACGCTCAAGGTTTTGTCTTCAAATTTTTTGTTTCTTCAAATACAGAATGACTTGAGATGCACTACTTTGAGCTGCATCTGTTACGCAGCCTGTCAGCACATCAGCTAGTGTCACAGAACAGTTTTACCAGCTATGTTTCTTGTAAACAAAATAAGTGAAGCAAAATTCAGATTTAGAGATATGATTTTTAGAGAAGCCATTTTGTGGGTTTTGGTTTATGTTTTTGTTTTTGTTTTTTTGGGTTTTTTTTTCCAAATGCGAAGGTGATATTAGGTTGTGAAACAGTCAGCCTTTGCAACTGTATGAGAAGTCAGTTTCCTGTGAGGTGGTCAGTTTACTTGAGAATTGAAGGGTTATCTTGAGATTTTTAAGAAGAGAGATTTATATACATGTAATCCAAGAACACTAGCAATTTGTGTCACTACTAGCCTCATCAGTGGAAGAAGTATCTGCTTGTCATAATTTCATTGTCAGCTTCTTATAGCAGATGTGGCATTTTCTGGGAGTATGATGCCATTCTCTACTCTTTGCATGTGCAACTAACTAACATCAAGAGATGTTAGAGCACTATGCTGAGGTAGTGGATTGAACAGTTCATATTGTCAGATGGATGTTGTCTCTCAGGATACTTCCATTTAAATCTTGCCTTGCCCATCTTTGTGCCAGCTCTTTACTGGAACCCTTCTTGTGAAAGGCTGTTGCAAGAAGTGCTGTTATTGCTTGGTCCAAGATGCAATAGAAGTGGTTTTAAGAAATACAGGCCTAGAGATCTTTACCACAAAAAAATTCTGTTTGCAAGAAGCAGTGTCGTAGTCCTGTCTGAAAGAGCAGAGACTGAAGAATTGCATGCACTTAATATTCAGGACAATAAAGCTTCATATGCATTATTTCAGGTTTAGGCTTAGTTCAAGACTTTCATTTTTACATTTTCTCTTTTTGTCATCTGCCCAGGTTCATGGGAAATAATAATCCAAGAAGGATTGGAACACCGATTGTATATTCTACTGCTTTTTTCAGTCTAGTGCACAGGCAATGTAAAATGCTTAAGTGTAGCATTATAGCAAGATTAGCTGATCAGGAACAGACTTTATTATCAAATTTCCTGTGGCTTTTCCATGTCATGAGGTATCTACAAATTATGGATTTTTGGTCTATTGTCACAGGAACTAGTACACGTTCTATGATAGCGATAACTTGCATCAGAACAACTTTGTGACTTGTGACTAAAGGCAGTGGGGCCAAACCCAGCTAGGGCAGTGTTCAATTCATTAGTCTTTTTGTCTCCTTGTTATGTATTTCTGCTTGTCAGAAGCACCTGTAATTATGAGCATGCCATTGTATTGCTCTGGAAAGTTAACTGGGCAAGCCAATACTGTCCTGACATTGCAGCATTGAGAGGATTGCTGCAGTATGACAGTTCCCAACTGCTCAGTTAGTTTATTCTGATAATAGATATTTGCAGATTCCTTTCCAGGTAGAATGCCATGTTGAAAAACACTCAATGACTTGGTTATTTGGTGTGTACCACTTACCTTCAATAGAATCATCAGTGGAATTCAGAGAACATTATGATCCATAGAACTGCAAGACAAGACTAGTTCTTGACTCACATTTTTGGTTTGATAATGACAACTCAAGCAGAAGGAGTTGTCGTATTAGTTGGCCTAATGGTACTCATGAGCAGCCTAGACATGGCATAGGATTGTTTCTCCCTTGTGACCATACACTGCTGCGGTTCAGAGTCTGAATGTCACAAGTCCTGTCTTCTTTCTTTTTTTTATTTTTTCTTTTTTATCTTTTTTGGGGAGGGGCAGTGTTGGGTTTTTTTTTTGTTTGTTTTTTAAGTCTTACAAGCTCTTGCTTGTAGAATCTGAAATATTCAAGCAATCCAGTCGTGTATCTAGAATATTTTGCATTTGTGAAGTTTTGTTTTTGTGTCTGTGCTTTAAGTTGAGTGTCCTCCACCTGGATAAATGCATATTCTTTTTACAAGTTGTCTTTTATCTAATATGAATGCAATTATTGTATCTCAAATGAGCATTTGTGCTTCAGGGAAGGTAAGCAGCCTTTTTATTCTTACTTTCTCTGTGCTAAAGGATGGTTTTTGCGCAGGACTTCTTTTGCTAAATCCGCGCTTTTCCTGCATTAGATGTGTAGTGGGAGAATCGGTGACATGGAGGAGGAGAGGAAGTAACAGAATCAATGTGTTCATGTGAGAAAGTACTTGAGGTGTAAGAGAAGTGGGATATGCACACACACACATGCAGGCAAAGAGGAAAAAGCTGAGTGTATTTCTAGGTTGACTGGCTGCTATCCATTTACCAGTGATTCTGGAAATATTACCTTAACAAAACATGGCTACAAGTGCTCTCAAGGACTCTTAATAATGAGAAGTTTCAGGCAAGTTGAAACAAGAAAATTTTGACTGGTTTGAGAAATGTGTCTCAACTCAAGTTTGAATTCTGTTGAATTTTATGAAAACCTGTTCTGCTTGCTGTTGAAGCGTCAGGGGGTGTTAGAGCATCATTTTGTCTGCAAAAGGTTGTTTTCCTGGAAACAGCCATTAAGGAGTCATGTACTGGTCTGCACTGGATTCTGTGGGAAAGGCACTGATTATTAATGAGCTCAGTCTGGCAGCCAGGAAAGTAATAGGGAATGGAAAATATCAGTATAAAAAGAGAACCAGGAAAAAAGAGGCAGACTGCTTTTAAGAGGTATGTTTTCTAAGGCTAAAAAAATTGGTTTCAAAGCTATTTAGAGCTTCCCCTTTTTTCCCTCAAGGACAATGACTAAAACTTTATAAAGTCATGGGAACAAAAGATACTCAAGGATTAGGAGGTGCAGAAGGATTTCTGTGAATCTGACATGCTTCTTAAAATTGAAATATGTGCATAGGTGTTTGAGTCGTTCCTTTACAGACAATTTTTATGTACTTCAGTCTCCAAAAGGTTCATCACTAAGAGAGCAAAACAGAGATAAGAGGCAATATGTGAAGTGAGACCTAGTGGAGTACGAGAAGCCTCAGGAAAACTCACTCAGACCTCACAGTGTTTTCTTTCTCATGTTTTCAATTCGTTCTTTCTCTTTTCCATCTTTCTTTCCCTTTTTGCCTCTAAAAAACCCATTTGTTTTCATGAAAAGCCTTATGAATACAGTGAAAGGGAGAGAGAGATGGGTTGGGTTAAGTAGAGTTTCAAATTTGAATACACTATATGTGTATGATGCATAGAGGCTAAATAGAGGCAGATACCTTTCCTTCTGCCTTCTTCTGTTTAGTGTCTCATGCAATCTCAAGGTAAATTAATCCAGAGGGATACTTTGTCTACACTGTAGCCTTTCTGGAGAGAAGGAAAATCTAAAACTAAAGAGGCTTGGGAACTTCCAAGATACACTGCTTGTGGAAAACTTTGGAAGTTTTAGTCTCTGAGTGACGGGCAATTGTGCAGTAGAGATTTACGTCTCCAAGAGCTGTTGGAAATTATCAACTGTATCCTTGAAGTGTATAATCATATATACTTTTTTTTTTTTTTAATGCAGAACCTGCTGGGCTTGCAAATGCATCTTGTCCCAGCATGGATTTTTTAATTGATATTGAAGTAATTTCTATAGGTTTGTAATATTTGCTTGACTAAGTTCCAGTGGAGAATGATAGAGATATCTAAAGAGAAAATGTAAGAAGGCTTCCTGTTCTTTTTTTAAAGTGAATCTCCAGAACAAACAGTTCCTCCTAATTTTCAGTTGTTACTTGACTTGAAAGTGTTTATCCCTGTTATTAAAATTTGTAGTTGTTTTTGTAGATTTAAGCAATATCATCTGTTACCTATTTAAAGTTCTTTAATGATTCTGCCATGCTCATGATTTCAGCATTTTGCTATAAAAGTTTGATGGAGGACTACATCATGTAACTTTTTTCCTTATTCATTGAGTTATGATTAATATCTACATCATAAGATACTGACATTCATGTGGGCTTTAAAGGATTTAATTTAAAGGCTGTGAAGTTTTATTGTCAGCAATTCAAACCACTGTGCTTTCTTTGAGGTTTATCCCATTTTTCATTTGCTCCCTCAGGTGTTCTAAGAAACCTGATTTTGGGGTTTTTTTTCAATGTGCAGATTTTAATTTTTTCTACCTGTTGGCAAAGCCAAGAGTAGGACAGTTATAATACTGTAATGTTAGTACATCATAAATCTTAAATCCTTAAGCATCTTAATGAGGCTTACATTTTTAGCCTCATCATCACTCCTGACATTGACAAGCTAACAATTCTAGTGATCAGGTAGAGAATTAATGCATTGTGACAATCCCAATGTTGCTTTTTAGTCACTTTAAAAATATTGATTTCTGTTGCTGCTTTCTAGCTTAACAAATGGCGGCACAGTGTGTGACAAAAGTGGAGCTGAGTATTTCCTGCACCAATCTCTTGGACAAAGATGTTGGTTCCAAGTCAGACCCTCTGTGTGTGCTTCTCCAGAATACAAGTGGTCAGTGGTATGAGGTACAGTCTGATGCTTCTCACAAATATGCTAAAAATGTATTCTAACTTGTTGGACCTTTTAAAACTCTGTAACATATGAGATTTCATTAAAATATTTTAATTTTACACCAGCATCTCTGAATACTTCTCATTAAATTGTCTCTAATATTTATAAAGGCAGCAAACTAATAGTTTTCTATTAAATCCTTATACCTGTGTGATTTTGGGCACCATTTCACCAGCTCTGTGTGGACCAACGGGACAAGCCTTCTAAGTGCTTAAATGTGCTTTTATAAATATGGTAGTCCAAAACTAGGTTCTCATCCTGAGTTTGACAATATACAATTCTATGTTGGTCTTCCCTATGCAGGAATAGATATTCCTTATAAGAGAGGGTGTCATGAAAAACAGGCCCTCAAGTATCCTTAATTTACAGCAGTGGGTTTTGTAGCATAATGTGTATATATAATACAATATTTTGTAATATAGTTTTTTATTTGATGAAAGGTTTGTAGGAAGATATGGCTTTGTACTTTATAGTAAGAAGAACTTTTGAATGTCTTCAAAAATAGGTTATTTGATTTGCATACTTGTTAAGTTTATGAAATACTGGTTAAAATGGTATCTTTCTAACTGCAGGTTGATCGCACAGAAAGAATTAAGAATTCCTTGAACCCAAAGTTTTCCAAGAAATTCCTAATTGATTATTACTTTGAGATTGTTCAGAAACTTAAATTTGGAATATATGACATTGATAACAAAACCTTTGATCTGAGTGATGATGACTTCTTAGGAGAATTTGAATGTACACTGGGACAAGTAAGTATGTGGATGTTTTGCCTTAAAACTGAATTACTTCAAATAATTAGCAACTTTTACCTTAAATTTATTGCAGTGTTCTTGAGTACTCTTGTTTTTTCAAGCCTTGGTTCAGTGTATATACGCTTTATTTGCAAGAAGTCTTGAGATTGATGCCCTGAAATGTACTCTGGGGTGGTGATTGTTAGATTGTTATCTGAAAGTAAGTGGTCTGTCAATGTGCACAAAGTAGTAATTGCTATTTACTTACTCTAATACTCAGATTCTAATTTTTATGCTCCATAAAAAGAGAACTGGTGCAGAAGAAAACAGTGCTTGCAAGAGCCAGGTTATCCTTCTAGTTGGCTTCCCACTCAGTGCAAGTGGTGATCCTAGTTCTGTCAGCTGTAGATTTTACTCAAATTTCCCAGTCATGTTCTACTATTGGTTCTATCACAATTGGGCAGCTTCTTTTTAACTTGTTCTTTCAAGTAGATCCTTCAAAGGCACTTCTCAGGAGGGTCATCTTGGGATTTTTCCTGCCCTGTGTCTGGATTATTTTTATTTTAATTGCATTATGAAGGTGGAGGAATTGTGAAAGGAAATTTAGTGTCAATTTAAAATTAATAATTCATTCTTAAAGAAGCACCTGTAGAATGAGTAGACACACTTCGGAGTAAGAATTACCTGAATATGGTAAAATAAAGTCAGCGAGAAACAGTGACGGGGAGGCTGATGCTTGTTTGCGTGACAGAGGTTGTGTTTATAAATCTGCTTTCTGAAGCCATTTATGAAATATGCCTTACATGCCTTTGAAAGGTATGCATGAAAAACTTAAGTTCCAACTTCAAATTGTTCTTAAGATATTATCTTTATCCATCTATGTGTATCATGTTCCCAGAAGACATTTTTTTTTCATAACTCTCCTTATGCTCTGCATGCATTCATCTGCATATGTGTTTTAAAATTTTGAAGTGTATTGAGCGTTACCTGTTTATTTATAGAAGATTGTGGGAAGTAAATGTAATGCTCTCATCTTTACAATAAAGGAAAATTTCCTAAAATGAAAAATACCTCACTACCTCATTTAATTCCTTTGGAAATCTATTAAATTTTGTTAAAAATGCTTGATACTCAAATTTTGTCTTGGCAGATAGTTTCGAGCAGGACTCTAACAAAACCGTTAGTACTTAAAAATGGCAAACCTGCTGGAAGAGGAAGCATTATGGTAAGACAATTAAGGAAATAAATCTCTTCAGAGCTTAAATATGCTTTTTTTATTTTTGCTTAATTAGTTGATTAGTGGCTTAAACACATGCGTCTATTCTATAGTGCTGTAAAAAGTATTGTAAAGCTTTTTTTTTCCTCCACTAATATATCTTTGAAATTCAATAGCAGCCCCTCTCTGTATCATAAGTACCATTGCATGCATAAAATAATTAGGGCATCTTCTATGCTGGTATTTGAGGAATCTCTTTATCAGAGCCATCATCTATGGTAAATAGATGGAATGGAATCCCAGTGTCAAATCAAATTGTTCCTCTTAATGCTTCATTTGTGAGTGTAAACGGTTGAAATTGGCCAAATGCCAATTTCCCAAAGGGCCCGGGATGGAGGTCCCCAAGACCCCTCCCGACCACAGGGTGGGGGGGAAAAAGAGGGAAGAAAACCACGGACCCGAACTTCAGTAGGACTAAAGCAGTTTTATATATATATATATAGAGAGAGAGAGAGAGAGAAAGAGGGAAGAAAAAGGAAAACAACAAGTTTTCACTTCCCTCTTATCCAAAAAAATTGTTGTTTCCCGAAATCTCAGGACCCCTTCCTCCCGACTGGGTAATCAGCAGGTCTGTGCCTCGGCGCACTCCCACCGCAGAGCGACCGCAGGGAGTTCCTCTGCCCTCCAGCCCTCCCGGAAGAAGGATGCCCCACTGGCTTCCAACTTCCCTCTTTATATCTTTGCTTATGTAAAGAAATGAGATGGAATACTTCCTTAGTTATGACCTTAGTTACGAGGAAGGTAAACTAAAACCACTACAGTGAGAAAACATTATTTTTTAATGGACTTGTCACTGGAATGTTGTGAATGTAATAAAACTGTGTAGTTCCTCAATAAAAAGTAAGTATTTTGTTTGCCTACCTAGATTACAGCTGAAGAAGTGAAGGATAACAGGGTGGTTGTATTGGAAGTAGAAGCAAGAAAACTGGACAATAAGGTATATAGGTGATTGCTGTTTCTTTGATAAAGTAGTAAAATCAGAATCTTGTCAAAGCATGAAACATTTAAATATTCGTTCTCATTTTTGCTTAAATAATAAAATCCATTAAGATTTTTCTCACACTAAAAATTGAAGAAAGATTGCTACAGAGTAGCTTCATTGACTGTTTTGAAATGAATTATAATACATTTCTAAGTAAGATAAGTGGATTGTAGGGATAGTTCACAAACAATGTGCTCCCATTTAAATGTAAATCTTTATATTTATTTATAAATATACGGGAGTCTTGCTGTATCCATTTGTTTGAATAGCAATATAAATGGCTACCTTTAACCTCTCTGAAATAAATGGTAAAAAATGTACTTGGTGTGTATAAATTGTTAAATATATTGGGTCTGGCTAAAATTACTGTATCTAGAAAGACTTATAGAGCAAAATTAAAAAAAAAAAAAGAAAAAATGTTTTTATTTTTGCCTTTTATTCTACTTTTTTGAACTGGATGAAATCCTTAGTTTCCTATCCATCCACTGTAGTACTTACTGGTGTAAGTATTCTTTTACTTGACCTGTCAAGTATTTGGTATGTGGACACTTTTATCCTAAATTGAAGGACATGCCCAATTTTCTTTCTCTTTTTCACAAGTGGTAATACAATCAAACTTGTATTTCTTCATCTAAAGTGTTTGTACCCTGAATTTACTTTTTGTTAATTTTAGTGTGTTTTAACTATCATTTAATGGTATTCATGCTACAGGCTGTTCTGGGATAATTGCATGTTCTTTAAATACAGGATTTTTTTGGAAAGTCAGACCCTTATCTGGAATTCCACAAGCAGACTGGAGATGGAAGCTGGGTGATGGTTCACAGAACAGAGGTAGGATATTTTCAGTTAACAACCAAGAAGTTAAGCTTATTTGATTTCCAGTGTGTCACAGCACTAGAGATTCAGTGCCTTACATGAAGAAGTGTATGGCCTGGAGGTTGACATGCAGACCAGTTAGAAATTGCATCAGCTCTTCCACTGATTTTTCCAGTAGAACAGGAAATCTACCTTATTCTCATTATTCTGATTTTGGTTTATGCCATCCTATTTGAAAGGAAAATTCTTTTTTTTTCCACTTAATTTCTGCAATCTCTGAAAAAGCAAGTGTTTCAGAATGGTACGGCATACTCACACAGGGACGTTTGTCTCAGTTTTACCCAGTGCTGGGGTAGGATGTGGGCATTCCTGACTCTGCTGTTCTTGGGTCAGTGTCACCTGGCTGTACAGTTTGCTAATGGAAGTAATTGTGCTGAATAGTTGTGTAACAGCGGCAAGCCAAGGAGAATGCTGGGTGAGGGAAAATGCACTTGAGCAGCAGCAACCTTTCACCCAAAAGGATGTGTGGGGGTCCTGTGACAGCAGCTGACACTGTAAGAGTAGGTCCAAAATGTCTGATTGTAGTGGAAGCTCAGGGCCTAATCACAGCTGAGGTACTTGCATGCATTGGAAATGATGATCATATTCTTTTTGAAGCACAGATATTGAAGAAGTATAAATCCTTTTTTGTGTCAGACTTCTAAACATAGTTTCTCTCATGGGGTAGTTTTTCTGCTTAAGCTGTCTTTTCCATGAAGATTTCAGTTGTAAATTTCACTAATAAATCTAGAACTTGTTGCTCTAGTCTAGAGCTGTTTTATGAGTGAGTTCTTTGTTACAGATTTAAAAAACCTCTTTTTGTTACTAACTACTATTTTTATTGTTTTCATTTTCAAGAGAGAGGTTTCTTTCTCAGCACTACTACAGTGCTGGAAGTATTACTGTTGTTAGCTATTATTAATCAAGTAGTGCATGTTGAATGTAGTTTCTTGTGCTTTATAAGATCGTTATTTGGTGTATAGGGTATATTTATAGATACTTACCAAGTGACAAATTTTGAAGGTCCTTGAGTATTATTTGTAAATGACACTTATTTAGCATTCAGCTTGAGAGGCCTTTTGTCCTCATGCACTGTTCTACTTTACTATACCATGAATTTCTTGAGGGAATATTTCCATAAATGGCATTTCAGAATGAAGAGTAAGTGAATTGTAATCTCCAGAGCACTGATGTATTCAGAAATTCCAGTGTAATATTTTTCCACACTTTTTTTGGTAACTCATGCCTTTATGTATGTGTATATGTATATATGTGTGTTTATTAAAAGAAAACAGCCAGTATCTGTTTATGTAAAGGTAATTTAATTTTTTGCAGTGTAGTAGCTGAAGGATATAGTAGTTGACAGTGAAGTCCAGAAAAGCAGACCATCTGTTTTTGGATTATAGTATTGCATGTTCAAAGTAGTTTGTATCCTATATACTAGGTTTCAGAGTGCACTGATGGCAGCATTAGTCAACTCTTTTTTGCATACAAAAATCATGGTATGAAGGTATGGCCCGTTGTGATGACTACTTTCCAATGCTGTTTTGGCTTTTTCTTTTTTCTTTTTTTTCCTTAACAGGTTATTAAAAACAACCTGAATCCTGTTTGGAGGCCCTTTAAAATCTCTCTCAATTCTCTGTGTTACAGTGACATGGATAAGTCAATCAAGGTATTCTGTATTAAATGTGTGTATAAATGAATGCATTAAAAATTAGAATATATAGTACAGGGAAGATGTGTTATTCTTGTTATTGCTTCTTTTTGTTTCAAATTAATTGAAAGTATTAGGTTCCTTATTGGAAAGTCACAGATACAAATGCACATTTTAGGGGGGAAAAAAGCAAGCAATGTGCATTTGTGATGCATTAGCTGGTAGAAGTTGGTCTGTGAAAGTCTGGGAAACCAGTTGAACACAAGTGTGTTTAAAATGTCCAATTCAGTTTCTTATTTTGATTGTACAGTTTTAGCGTTGCATCAACCAATATTGGTCTTAAGATATTGTATAGGGAAAGATGTATATTAAAGGCTAGAATATGTTTTGTTTTATGTAATGCATCTTGTAATACTTTGTTATTGCTGCAACAGCTAACGCTAATGATATACTTACTTGATATATTTACTTCCTGATAAAATTAATTGCACTTAATATACTAGCAGAGAGAACAACAGATGTGGACCAGATATAATTTGTGAATATGAGTTTTAGCAACTTTTTTCCCTCATAAATCTTGAGTTTCTGTCATGAAGTTAACCAAACCTGTGCAACGATAGTTCTGCCAGGGCTGGTCTTTAATACTTTGTATCTTTAAATTTTATCTTGAATAAGTTGTGTTTAACTTCTGAATGTTTTTCTACAGAAATTTCCTTTAGGAGTGGAATTGAAGCTAAAAAACCAATCAAAATGCCATTTAAGCTCTTTATGTTAGAACCCCAGTATTTTAGCATTTGAAAAAGAAAACAAAAAACCCAAATAAAACAAACCAATATACTTCCTCTGGGAAGGAAAACTGAGAGCATGATTTGCATCTGACAGGTATTAGTCATATGACTTGAGGCAGTCCTGGAAAATGCTTAACAGCCACAGGGATCTGGGTGTTAAAAGCACCTGGGCGGATTTAAATACATATTTATAGAAGAGACTAATGAGAGCTTTAGAAGCCCAGAATCTACTTCCTTTACTGCTTCTGTGTTTTTCCCCTCTCGTTCCTTTCTCATTTCTTTCTTCTTTCCTTTTCCCCAAAAAAGCTATGACAGCTCTTACATCTCTGTATACTGTAAATAGATTTCTCTTTTTCAGTAAGCAGCATACTAAAATTATAGCCCATTCATCTCAATGTATCTATGAAGAGTTATTCTTAGCTCTGCCATCATTTTAATATAGTCTGTTCTGTGGAATCTTACCTCAGAAGTATAGATTCATATGCAGAGGAAATAGACTTGGAATAATTATGGACTTGCAGACAGGCAGTAGGATTATGTCTTAACTTAAAAATGCAGGTGCTGTTACTTCAAACATTAAAATGCAGACAGAATTGTATTATAATGCTACTGAAGGATTAAACAATATTTTTAACACTTTTATGTGCACACAGTTGCATGCGTAATGGGCTGTTTGTCATAGTAAGTAAAACCAGCAATTTTTCCATGAGTGGCTCTTCACTTTTTTAATAGCTTAGTTTGTGTATCCCTAGCAATGCACAAACCAAGTTGATTCTTTGTCTTCTGGTTTCTTTGATACATTCCATGTGAGTGGGTTTGCACTCAGTGAAGTTTTTCCTTGTTGAAAATGTAAGCCTTTCATCTGGAACAAGCATGCCTACTTCTGTTGGGAAAATTATGTATGTGCAATTTTATCACATGGTTCCCTAGCACTATTGTGTGTCCAGGAGAACATACGTGGAAAAAAAGGAAATGTTTCTCTCTTGTCTGGAATCGAGTATTAAAAATTGGCTTAGATGGGTCAAACATGTCAGTCAAAACAAACTCTGATGTCCTTGAAACAAAAAGGAAATAACTCTTAGCTGTGCTAACAGGTGTCTTAACTATTGGCTCAGGAAATGTCTTCAGCTTTAAATTTCAGATATTGAAGATCCTGGCTGAGTATTTTGTTGGCATAATTTATGGCATTCAGAATTTACATAGCATCTGCCATGAACATTACTTAATCTATTGGTTGTGTAGCTGCTTGTTTGACATTTATGTTGCTGTTCAGTGCATGTGCATGCATTTATTTATTTATTAGTGCATTCAAAATGTTGTAGGAGTAGTATAAACTGCAACATAGAGGCATGTTCTGTGCAGTAGAACTCCCATCATGTTTTGTACTTCAGCATTATGGTTTGTTTTCAGAAACTTAATTTCTTTCAGAAGCTCAAGGGTATGTTCAAGTTGTTCGTTTTACTTTATTTCTAACTGAAGCACTTAAGTAATCAGTTAAATTGTTTCTTGAATATAAAGTACAATATTTTCAGCCCTGAAAGATGGATGTAAAAATACCTGTTCAGTTTAAGTCACATATATTCTGAAATTTTTTGGAAGTTTATTTTGATTCCAAATAATGTGGAATTCCTACTTTGACTCTTGATTTATTATTGTTACTATTTATCATCATCGTTATTAAATTATTTTAATATGTTTTCCTGTGATTTGATAAAGTTAGCTAGCATGTCTGCATTGCTGAAGTGAAATAAAATAGCAGAAGTGGATGGAATTAGCATACGCTTTTACAGATAAATAATGAGCTTTTTATATAGAAAGGCATTTGGGTCATGTTCTTAAAGAGGAGAAAAGTCTGATTTTCAGTTCTTCTGCCTTCTTTGATAGGTTGGGTTGTTAAAAGATGCATTGATTGAATTGTAAAGCTTGGCATTAAACTCTTAATATGGGAAAAGAGATTTTCAGTTGACAGTCAAATCCATGAAATGCGGATCATAGTTTTAACAGATCTGCTGTTTAAATTTACGAATCTTAAAAAAAAAAAAATCAAATATTGTTTCTAGATTTAGGGCTGAACCTTCATATGCTTACAAATTCTAGGTTGTTTTGCATATTAATAAAGTTATATAAAAGTGTTGCTAAAATTCTCGTGATTGCTAAATAATTGATTTACTAAATATTTAGTTGGATGCTCAGATCCATGATGAGTGTAAAAAGCCTATGTTGTTTTTCCACTCTTCCCAACACCCTATCACTCTCAAACATAGTTCAATATTGATCTTACTTGCTCATGTAAGACCTGACACTCAGTATTCTCGTCCTCCTTCACCTGAGTGGAAGATTAAATAAAAAACTGAGTTTATTGGCTTTTACTGAGTCTTAATCTGTGGTTTTTAAATACAACTCTGTGCAGTTCTAAAATGTCAATGCGGGAAGAACTCAGTGATATAAGATATATAGGAATGTTTTGGATGTTGAGGTTTGCCCTTGCAGTATTTATTGGTTTTGTAGGGCCATTTCTGTTACTAACACTAAATAATGCTTCATTTTAGGTTGAGTGCTATGACTATGATAGTGATGGGTCTCATGATCTCATAGGAAGTTTTCAAACAACGATGTCAAAACTGAAGGAAGCATGTCGGTCCTCACCTGTAAGTCTTACGTAGTCTAAGTTGCCTGTGTGTTCTTGTTAAGCTGTTTTACTCATTTTGGAGCTAAACTTACATAACCTGACTTGCAGGTATTGAAGTCGTGTTAGGCTACACGTTAACAATGCTATTGTAGTTGAGTCCAAATCATCATTTATATTATACATCCATTTTCCTAGCATTAGTATCTTGGTTACAGTTTTTAGTATTGCATATCTTAATACCCATTAGGGTGTTACATATTTAGGTATTACATATCTAAATACGCATTAGCACAAACGTCACCAATCATAAAAATACAGAAATTAAAAAAATGTATTTTATCTTTTTAACTACAGTTGAAAGATCAAAGCTTGTGCTATTTTTTTTTCAGATTTTACTGAGTCCTTTGTTTTAAAAGTGGCACGTATCAACCATTTGTCAATGTGAAAAAAATCAGTATTTATGCCACTGCACAAAAATGTAACTGAAGGCATTACTCTACATAGCTCTTTAAAGTAATATTGCCCTTCCTGGTCTTACAAACTATAACAATTTTCAAACCTTTTAATAGACAGGGTTTATATGCAGTAGACAAAACTTAGCATAACCAAATTAATATAAAAGTCTTTCTTTTATCTCTTTGTGTGTTGTCAAAATATTTTACCCTATTTTCCTTAGTTTTGTAAAAACTGCAGAACTGTTCCTGCATTAATAATAGGGGGATGTATATACGACAGTGTCTGCTTATACTTTTCTAATATCTTGAGTGTTGCATTTTTTGTAGTAAATTAATTAGGGTGGTTGAATGTGAAGGATCAACCTTGACTGTAGTGGTTTTTGGATTGCCTCCTTGTTCCCTGCCAGGCTTTTCTTTTAGATACTTGTTTTGAATTATACATGGTTCAGTTTAATGCCTCTTAAGGTTTTATATTGTTTGTAAAGAATTTTGTACTTGTATCCTATACATGTCATTCATATGCCGCCTGCTTGGCGCTCCTAAGTGGGTTTTTTCAATTTTTTTTCTAGATTTTTCAGGGGCCAGATGGTATGAGATTAGCCTTTAATGCTGAGAATGATCCTTTTTATTATTGTAATTAGAATCTGTAAAAATTAATCAGAAGTAGGAGGATTTAATAAAATCATTTTTTCTGTTGTTTCTAATGAAAATTCAATGAATTTTTTAACAAGGTGTTTTTCTTAATTAAAAAAAAAAGTTACGTTTTTATTATAGTAGGTGCAGTCTCTTTTGAATTTAAAGAGGAGGTATATAATACAGTTATAATCTGTGTCTCTGCTGGTTTTGGAAATGACCTAAGGAAGTTCTTTTGATAAGAACTGTGGCTATACTTACCCAGAATAACTTAGTGCAGTGTCAGTAAGATGAAGCAAAGATGAGACAACACAAATAATGTCCTCTGGGTTTCTTCTACTTTTAAAAGGAACTAACCTCTAATTCTGTGTGATTTGACATGCAGTGTTGTGCCATTGTGATTATATTGGATGACTATTGGTTTAGTTGATGAACCCTCAACAACTGACTTTGGAAAACTTAAACCTGCACCTCTTATTTCATACGTTACTGCCACAACTGCTGGAAACAGTGATGCTTTGTTTGAACCACCATGTCTTTACCAAGAGAAAAGTTGATAGCAGAATCCTCAGAGGGAAAATAGTATAGAATTTCTTTCTCTGGGTGAAATATAATTGTCCAAACAAATGTATTTGTAACCATTTGGGTTAGAGAGGATTTTTGTCCTGATAATGATTTTTTTTTTTAACTTGCTGATATTGGGCAGTCTGGGTTTAATTTTGCTTGATTGTGAAAAGAACGGCGTTTTTAATACTAAGCCCAAAGTACCAGTCCTAGGGTAAAGGATTATTACATTTGTTGCATAAATGATATTATAGGGCTTTTGTTGGATTTGTTTGCATTCATGCAGGTTGAATTTGAATGCATCAATGAAAAGAAAAGACAGAAGAAAAAAGGCTATAAAAACTCTGGCATTGTGAGTGTTAAGCACTGTGAGGTCAGTAATATATTTTAGTATGACTCTGTTTTTAAATGTTCATGCATAACGACTCTTATCTAATACGTCACCTTCAAACTGTGAGAAACCATAAAATATCTGGCAGTTCCAGACACAGTAAATATTTAAGGGGCTGAATCATATAAGGAGACAGATTGACAACTGAGTCACATAAGTGTCGTCCCATGTCTCACACTCTCTTGAAGATGCAATTTCTGTGGCAAAGGTCACTTACCAGTTCGTACAGTCATTCCTGAACCCCTACATTTCCCAACTCACTGTTTTATGGTGAATTAAAATTGTGTAATTCTGTCATAGTATGTTGTTTTATAAATTGTTGTCCTTTTGGAGCCGCTGTGTTGTCTGCTTGTAATTTTGTAAAAGGCCTGATTCTGATGCACTGCGTGTATGGTGACACATGCTACACGTACCCTCATTGCAGCAGGTGGGTGGGATAGCTATCGAGTAAAACTAGTACTTTTCATGGGTAAAGATAACAAATCTAGAACCTCAGAAGTTGCTGCAATAATACTGTTTTTTTTCTCTTTAAAAACCCCCAACATTTCTATCCTTTATTTTTAGATCATTGTAGAATGCACATTCCTTGATTACATCATGGGTGGGTGTCAGCTGAATTTCACAGTAAGTTAAATCATTTGAATGAAGTAGCTTTTCAGTTTTGGAACAAACTGAAATGTGGAATTGATTACCTGTGCTCTTCACTTGATAATTATATTTTTTGGCGGGGGGGGGATTTTGTTTTGTTGCGTGGAATGGAAACCCATTTTGCCAGAGTGCACCTGTAGTTATGTTTATTAGGAACTAGCTAAGCTGTTGGATGGAGACCAAAGAGGAATTGTTCTTTGAAAGCAACATACAGAGGTCATCATATGGGTTAGGACCCTTAAGTTACATAATCTGTGAATGAAATTCAGCACAAAGAACAGTAAGATGTCTTCACCCTAGTAACATGCTTTGTCACCAAAGCCGAGAAGATCCATGTAAGTCAGAGAGAGAACTTGAGGTTTTTGGAGTGCCTGACTAGTTGTACTTCTGAGAGGAAAGATGTGTATAACAAGGTACAGAATTAAATTAATTTAACAGCTTATGAAGAGCTGCTCTGAATAGTAACTGAACGTAAACACAGTGAAAACCTGACAGGTTGCCCAGAGAAATTGTAGATGCCCCATCGACAGAAGTGTTCAAGGCCAAGTTGAATGGGGGTCCAAGCAACCTGGGCTAGTGGAAGCTGTCCCTGCCCTTGGCACCGGGGTTGGAACTAGATGATCTTTTCAGTCCCTTACAACCCAAACCATTCTATGATTCTGTGTTGTTTTAGCCCTTCTGAAGACTTGCAGAGCTTTTGCTGGTTTTGTAGTGGCATTGTTTTAAGAGTGTTAATATTCCATGAAACCTGAATCTAAGTATTGTGCCCATTAGAGTTGTAGATGTCCTTCTAACTACTGTTTTCAACTGTTCCATGATTTTCATTTTGGCTTTGCCAGAGATAAGAAACATAATTTTACCTCTAACAGCAATCAGATGTAAATACTGCATTTGACAGGTGGGGATAGATTTTACAGGCTCCAATGGAGACCCTCGCTCTCCGGACTCTCTGCATTACCTCAGCCCTAATGGAGTTAATGAATACCTAACAGCCATTTGGTCGGTAGGAATGGTCATTCAGGATTATGATACGTAAGTGTTAGATTTTTATTTAGAAAATTCTTTAGGTATGCATAGATTTCTGTGGTAGTCTATTAAACCAGTGTTGAAGGTGCCTGCCGATATATTGGAATAAAACTGTTGAGCTAAAATATAGAGCTAAAAATAATAATCACTGCACAATCATGTGATCACATGTATAAGCCTGTGTTTACAGCAGACAAGCAAAGTTTTTCATTTATGATGTAAAGAGCAGCATTAATTTAAATAAATGCTTGCGTTCTTGCCAATTTGGTGTTAAAGACTAGTTTTGGTCCTAGAAACAATTATAAGGGGGAACTTCCATTCAGTTTTGCCTCTTAATATACTGCATTTTTAGTGATGAAAAGCAGCAGTGATAACTAAACTTACTGAACTATGGTAGCTTTTTAAGGAAGGTACTGACTTCATTTTCTTTAAAATTGCTTTTTTAGAGATAAGATGTTTCCAGCCTTTGGGTTTGGTGCACAGATTCCTCCTTCCTTTCAGGTAATGGAGTATATAAATGTGCTACATAAGACAGCTGAAAGCATTTACATCAGGAGGAGACTGTACATACAGTCCTGACTATGTCTTTTATGTATTGACAGGTATCTCATGAGTTCCCAATAAATTTTAACCCATCAAACCCATTCTGTAATGGTAAGTCTGAGAAAGTAATATCAGATCTTGAGAATAAAATGTCCAAAGTGAAGGCACAAAAACTCTTGAAAAGTGAACTGAAGCATGCTGTTCTAATTAAATAACTTGTTTAGTCCTGTAGCAGGAAACAATTTTATAACTGATTTCCTAGTTATGAGAAATAGCATTGCGTCTGTCTTCTGTAAGTGTTTTGAGCAGCTAGGGTCCGGGGCTGGGAACAGTTCTCCTGTGTTATGAAGCCTCTTTTTTTCATGTGGATCTGTCTGGTTTGACTGTGATGCTGCTAATGCCTGTTTAGTGTTTTCTCTCTGATCACATTACTAACTAGCACAAGCTGCCAGGCAAAGACAACTATTGCAATTCGGTCACATGCACTTGAGCATACAGGATTTGGCCTTTCTGTTTACATAAAGCCATTCATGTTATTCATGTGCCTTAAACATTTGGTTAAGCAGAAAGCCTGAATCTTTTATTTTCTTCATCATGGTTGATTTTGAATCTTTGCGTCATCTTTTCAATTAAGTAATTGATACAGGTTTAGGAAGATTGAGTGCTTCAAAATGTCCTAATTCTAATATGAAAAAAATAACTTGATCTGTTTCTGTTCTTTAGGAATTCAAGGCATTGTTGATGCATATCGGGCTTGTCTTCCTCAAGTAAAGTTGTATGGACCAACAAATTTTTCTCCAATTATAAATCATGTGGCAAGATTTGCTGCTGCAGCTACACAACAGCAAACAGCATCTGTAAGTTATCATACTATGTGTATTTTTTGTTACTTTTTAATTTTCCCTTCTTTTTTTCTCTTTTAAGCTTTTAAGTGTACTTGTTTTGACAGATGGCAATTTACCTTGTGAATTAGTGTTTGTTACCCTTAAAACGAGATAAAAGCTAACTGTTTTTTGCAGACTGTACACAACAGCCCTCTTATAAACTAAAGGCTTCAGGGTTGAAATATCAACTTAAAAATACACGGCGCTTTTAGGATGTCTTCTGTTCCAAGTTCTTACAGTAATATACAGGTGTTAAAGTCTAATTTAAGCCTTTACATACAAGACAGTGAGTTAATCTTAGCTGAGAAAAGTCAGCTAGACCTTGTTTCACATCAGGTAGCTGAGAGAAAGAATTAACTAAGGTAGTGAAGAAATGGATAATGTAGCTCCTGACACCTAGCTATCAGCATAGATAATTACCTGTGTGTTCTATAAAGCTTTAGGTGCTGTATGTGCTGTACCTTCCTCTTTATTAAAATCATACGCTTGCGTTGTTGTCAAGTATTATATTAAAAAGTAGGGAGTCTGAAAAGCAAGTCTTGAATATTGAATCATTTAGATAATAATAATGCAATTTCAGCAAAACTAAAGCCACATACATCCTAAATTATTTATGACAGCAAGTACTGGTATATCAGACATCATGTAAAGTCAGAAAATAAAATCAGCTATTTTTGTATATAAAAGTACCTGTGGAAACCAGTTTGGAGTAGACCTATGGATTTTCATATGCCAAGAGGCTGGTAAGGTTTTGCCATGGTAGTTCTTGACTGGTAAGTGTCTCATATACATACACATGCATATATATGTATATATATATAATATATATGTATATATAAATAAAATGTATTGGGAAAGTAGCAAAATGTCTTGTACTTTTTTTTTTTGGGAGTGCAGTATACCTCAAAAGAGATTTATTTGTTCTGCCTGAAAGGATGTAGAGAATGCATTTTGCTACCTTGGCATTTAATACATATCATAGATATTTTGGGTTGGTGTTTTTTTGCAGTATGAGGGAAGTATGAGAAGAGAGAAATAATTCAAATGTGATGTACTATTATGCTGCTGCTGGTCTGTTGTCATAGGTGTTTGTAGACGTTCTTGCTGGAGCCAGGGAGTGGAGTGGCAGGAAGCATCGAGAAAAGGTGATACCTGAACAGAATAGATAAGGGAAGAAGAGTTTTTTTTGGAGGCAGATAAGGGTAGATGGGAGTGTGTTTGGAACATGAGTTTATAGTGCTTAGTAATTGTCTGAAATGAACCAAGTGAGGAAAGACTAGAAGTTCGAAAAGCATTTGATAGTTTTTGAACGTTGTAGTTCTAGCTTGTTCTTGGTACTTCAATCCAGAACAGGCTAAGATGCCAACCTTTAGAAGCCCTGACAGTATATTGGAAGCAACTTGATTGGTACTTGAATAAATTACCAAAGTGCTGCAAAGTGGTCTCAGATGCTGTTATGTCCTGCTCCAGAAGATGAGGGTAACCCATATTCTTGTTAATAGATCCTTTGGTGCAGATTTGAGGAAAATGACACTGAATGACGGGTGTTTGTAACTATACATATGTAGGGTTTATTTTAGAACAACTTGGTTGCAAAGGAAAACAGGCATATAGCCATTTTGGTTGTTATCATCTATAGTAATATAGCAATATAAAAGTAACACTTAAGAAAATGTACGAGGAAAAGAAAGAGAAAGAAAGGATAAAAGTAGAAAAAATATATAGTCACCACCTGTTGGATCCAGCAATGAAACTTGGTAGTTGCAGTTTCGATGTCTGTTGGTTGAAGTAGTCTCAGTCCTGTCGAAGTGATGGTCTTCATTTCTTGGTGATGGGGGAAGTCCACAAAACTCAAAGATTTAATGAATTATANAACTTGGTTGCAAAGGAAAACAGGCATATAGCCATTTTGGTTGTTATCATCTATAGTAATATAGCAATATAAAAGTAACACTTAAGAAAATGTACGAGGAAAAGAAAGAGAAAGAAAGGATAAAAGTAGAAAAAATATATAGTCACCACCTGTTGGATCCAGCAATGAAACTTGGTAGTTGCAGTTTCGATGTCTGTTGGTTGAAGTAGTCTCAGTCCTGTCGAAGTGATGGTCTTCATTTCTTGGTGATGGGGGAAGTCCACAAAACTCAAAGATTTAATGAATTATATTTGCTCAAGTTAAAGTGGGAATGCTTGACTACAATGGATGATGGAATACTGGATCATGGGGACATGTCTTGAGCCTTTGACACCTTCTAAGACATTGCAGCTACCTATTATGTTAGAATCAGCTATGGCCCATTATGGTCCATCATCCAAGATGAATAGCTCAGGCTGGGTGTGATTGCCTACAGTGCTCCGCAGAGGGATTTTCACAGGTGAGTCATCATGGTTTCACATCATGAGTCATCACTGACATGATAAGGAGGACTATCCCACCTCACAGGATTTGCGTCTTATTAGCCTTTTATCTGGAGAATCCGGGTTATCTGGAGATCCAAGTTGTAGCTTCAGGTGCACGCCCTTCTGCTCCTGGGATAGCTGGACAATAGTACCCCCTTATCTTAAGATCCTTTCACACAAGTTAGGAGGCATATTTAGGGAGGAGTGGACTTTCATAGAAGAGCAGCTGTTTCCTTGCAGTTTTCTACAGTGGAAAAAGTCTTTTGGTCATCTTAACAATCTTTAAGCTGCTAACCGTTTCAATCTCTGACAGATGCTTTGGTAATTAACTTCATAAAGCAGCTAGAAAATGTGAAAGAATTTGAAAATGGCCATTCTGTCATTCAGCACAAAATGGTGTGGTTTAGGATTTTCAGGATACTCTAAAGGAAGTGAAGGGTAGTGTTTCATAAAGGTATTGATANAAAGCTTTAGGTGCTGTATGTGCTGTACCTTCCTCTTTATTAAAATCATACGCTTGCGTTGTTGTCAAGTATTATATTAAAAAGTAGGGAGTCTGAAAAGCAAGTCTTGAATATTGAATCATTTAGATAATAATAATGCAATTTCAGCAAAACTAAAGCCACATACATCCTAAATTATTTATGACAGCAAGTACTGGTATATCAGACATCATGTAAAGTCAGAAAATAAAATCAGCTATTTTTGTATATAAAAGTACCTGTGGAAACCAGTTTGGAGTAGACCTATGGATTTTCATATGCCAAGAGGCTGGTAAGGTTTTGCCATGGTAGTTCTTGACTGGTAAGTGTCTCATATACATACACATGCATATATATGTATATATATATAATATATATGTATATATAAATAAAATGTATTGGGAAAGTAGCAAAATGTCTTGTACTTTTTTTTTTTGGGAGTGCAGTATACCTCAAAAGAGATTTATTTGTTCTGCCTGAAAGGATGTAGAGAATGCATTTTGCTACCTTGGCATTTAATACATATCATAGATATTTTGGGTTGGTGTTTTTTTGCAGTATGAGGGAAGTATGAGAAGAGAGAAATAATTCAAATGTGATGTACTATTATGCTGCTGCTGGTCTGTTGTCATAGGTGTTTGTAGACGTTCTTGCTGGAGCCAGGGAGTGGAGTGGCAGGAAGCATCGAGAAAAGGTGATACCTGAACAGAATAGATAAGGGAAGAAGAGTTTTTTTTGGAGGCAGATAAGGGTAGATGGGAGTGTGTTTGGAACATGAGTTTATAGTGCTTAGTAATTGTCTGAAATGAACCAAGTGAGGAAAGACTAGAAGTTCGAAAAGCATTTGATAGTTTTTGAACGTTGTAGTTCTAGCTTGTTCTTGGTACTTCAATCCAGAACAGGCTAAGATGCCAACCTTTAGAAGCCCTGACAGTATATTGGAAGCAACTTGATTGGTACTTGAATAAATTACCAAAGTGCTGCAAAGTGGTCTCAGATGCTGTTATGTCCTGCTCCAGAAGATGAGGGTAACCCATATTCTTGTTAATAGATCCTTTGGTGCAGATTTGAGGAAAATGACACTGAATGACGGGTGTTTGTAACTATACATATGTAGGGTTTATTTTAGAACAACTTGGTTGCAAAGGAAAACAGGCATATAGCCATTTTGGTTGTTATCATCTATAGTAATATAGCAATATAAAAGTAACACTTAAGAAAATGTACGAGGAAAAGAAAGAGAAAGAAAGGATAAAAGTAGAAAAAATATATAGTCACCACCTGTTGGATCCAGCAATGAAACTTGGTAGTTGCAGTTTCGATGTCTGTTGGTTGAAGTAGTCTCAGTCCTGTCGAAGTGATGGTCTTCATTTCTTGGTGATGGGGGAAGTCCACAAAACTCAAAGATTTAATGAATTATATTTGCTCAAGTTAAAGTGGGAATGCTTGACTACAATGGATGATGGAATACTGGATCATGGGGACATGTCTTGAGCCTTTGACACCTTCTAAGACATTGCAGCTACCTATTATGTTAGAATCAGCTATGGCCCATTATGGTCCATCATCCAAGATGAATAGCTCAGGCTGGGTGTGATTGCCTACAGTGCTCCGCAGAGGGATTTTCACAGGTGAGTCATCATGGTTTCACATCATGAGTCATCACTGACATGATAAGGAGGACTATCCCACCTCACAGGATTTGCGTCTTATTAGCCTTTTATCTGGAGAATCCGGGTTATCTGGAGATCCAAGTTGTAGCTTCAGGTGCACACCCTTCTGCTCCTGGGATAGCTGGACAATAGTACCCCCTTATCTTAAGATCCTTTCACACAAGTTAGGAGGCATATTTAGGGAGGAGTGGACTTTCATAGAAGAGCAGCTGTTTCCTTGCAGTTTTCTACAGTGGAAAAAGTCTTTTGGTCATCTTAACAATCTTTAAGCTGCTAACCGTTTCAATCTCTGACAGATGCTTTGGTAATTAACTTCATAAAGCAGCTAGAAAATGTGAAAGAATTTGAAAATGGCCATTCTGTCATTCAGCACAAAATGGTGTGGTTTAGGATTTTCAGGATACTCTAAAGGAAGTGAAGGGTAGTGTTTCATAAAGGTATTGATAGTTTAGAAAAGAAACAAATGCAAGTTTTACAGGTGTTATCTGTCTAAAACCTCAATAAACTGCCATCTCACTTGGGGCAAACAACTGGAAAACAGGTAAACTCTTGGTTTGTCTTGGGATTTTGGAGATGAGAAGGGTGATGTGATTGGGTTTTTGGGAGATGACTGTTTAAAGATGACTTATTTTCAAACATTGATTATGTTGTCTTATTTTCTTCAAACTGTACAGATGAAGCCTGATTACAACTTAGAGTTTTGATTGTAAAATTCAGCGAGTGCATTGAACGTGCTCCAAGTGACAACAGCATGTTGTCTGTATGTGTGTTTTTCTAAGTGTATGTGCCTAGATGTTTGCTATTGCTTTGCCATAACATGGTGTTTATTGATTTGACAGCAATACTTTATACTTCTGATCATAACGGATGGTGTGATAACAGACCTTGATCAAACTCGAACCGCCATAGTTAATGCTTCAAAACTGCCCATGTCCATTATCATTGTCGGTGTTGGAGGAGCAGACTTTGGTGCTATGGAGTTTCTTGATGGTGATGATGGAGTTCTTAGGTCCTTGTCAGGAGAACCAGCTGTCAGAGACATTGTTCAATTTGTGCCATTCAGGAAGTTCCAAAATGTAAGTAACTTTAATGATATGCTTAATAAATATTGTAGAGGTATGCTGGGTTTGCTAGGTTATTCTACATATAGTCCTAAGCTTTTGTAGTGTTTTCAAGATGAACTCTGAGATAAGCCTTTATCAAATGCCAAAAAAAAAAGAACAGAAGAATTGAACATCTGTAGAATTTCCATTAGATGAGCCAATTTGTGTTTTAAAAGACTTTCTGGTTCTAGCACTGCATTTCAGACTAGTTGTTGCAGGGAAATGACCTTGTTAGAACTCTCTGACTTGAGTAAACAAATGGATGTGGAAGAACTTACATGGTTTTATTCTTATTGTAATTTTTTTTTATTTCCATACTAATATGTTCTAATTTTGTTTTGTGTCTTAATATTAACCCTGTTAATACTTCTTATGTCTTCCTTATGCCTTTGTGGTTTTGTTTTTACTTTTGATACAAGTTAATTGATTAATCTGAGAGTAACTCAGGCTAACTGAAAGGAGAAAAAGAGCAAAATCAATATAGAATATGCTTATCAAATAATACCCTTGGGTGTAGATTAACTAGGGTCCATATTCAGTATAAAATTACATATTCAGTTTCTAGAAAAAACTCATTCCTGGTAATAGGAGCAAGTTAAATATGTCAGGGAAGCTTCCATTTGTCACACAAGGGCACTGTATAAAGTCCTTTGTAAAATGTCAGACTTTAAACTGGCCTAGTAGAGGACGTGCTTATTACTTGTCTTAGCATCTCTGTTAACAGTTGGTGGAAACTGAAACTTGATGTTCTGTTTTTATAAGTCTCCAAAAGAAGCTCTGGCGCAATGTGTCCTGGCAGAAGTCCCTCAGCAAGTAGTGAATTACTTCAGCACCTACAAACTGCAACCTCCTAACACTCCTGCTGCAAAGTGAATGGGCTGAGCGAAGGACCTGAGACTTTGTGCTTGCTTCACTTGCTGTATCTACAGACTTTGGTCCTTGACATATTCTGAACATGTACACATGTCTCTGTATGGTAATGTATGTTAGCTATTGCCTACAAATCACTTTGCCAAGTGTGCCTTTTAAGGGCCAAAATTGCAATGGTGTTAATATTTGCTGTTGATTGGAGAGATAGTGCTTACATGGATGCATTTTATTTTGAAAAGTAAGAGTGGAAAAAAGAGGTTGAATATGCAGAGAGAAGGGAGGGAACAGTTGAAAGTGGAAGGGCTGCCTGTTTGGTAAATATGGCCAATGAGAGTATTCATTTACTCTTGTGCAGATCAGCACCGAGAACTGCAGTTTCTCAGAGATCATAAAACCATTCTGAAATGGAAAAGAAGGTATATTCCTACCAAAGCTTTTGCTTTAACTAATCTGGAATATTTCAGGCTTCTATGTCTATCAAGCCACTGTAACAAAATTTTGTCACAGGAATTTTGTAATTTGACAGGTGCTACAGAGCATAAAGGCCTTCCTTGCAGACCTGTTTCACATTTGCCACTTCAGTGCCTTTGGCCAGTGCCTGGAATTCCGGGCTGTGTGAACATGAACCAAAGAAGTCATTAAAGTATATATTCTTTTACAGTATGCCTTCTCTTTTGTTACTATGGGAATAACTAGGGTGAATCAAGGTAAACCTCTAACATCTCATAAGAATACTATTGGCCTTTGAGGCTAGTACTGTAAGGGATGTAAGATGTATTTTAAAATTCAGTGTACTGGAAAATGAAAACTCCAGATTTTATTTTGGTAGGAGTTTTATTTTGGGCTTCTGCCCCCCTGCCTCCATAAAACAGTCATGACTGTTGATCTTCAAAAGGCTTTTTGTGAAGTAGGAATCCATTTTGTGGTTAAAAAGTTTTTTGTCAGATTTATGACTGCATATTTTCAGGCAAAGGCAGCTTTTCCGTTTTTGTCATATTTTGAATCATGCTGCTTTTTCATGAGCCCACTAATGAAAAGTGCCTGCAAAAAACCCAGTATTCCCTGTTCCATTCCATCCCTTTAGGAAGACATAAGAAAGTCAGTCTCTTAAGCCCTAACCCATAATCACACTGCATTTATCTAGACTTGAATTTTCTCTTCATCACTTATATCAAGTGTAAATCATATTGTTTGTATAGTGGACAGATGAAACTTTCTTGTCCCCCAATTGCATACTGCTTGCTGAGTCTCACTCCATGTAATATAGGTGGATGTAAAGGTCACACTTAATAGCTTTGAAATGCCAATCTTAAACATTAACTTAACAGTTTCACATTTGAAGTGGTTTAGAGTTAGGCATCCAAATGATTTCATGTAAGAACAGAATGGAATAATGCTAAATTTAGCACACAGACACTCAAGGTAGCACCAGGTCATAGTGTATGTGACTTTGTATGTGACTTTTGGTTGCTGGAGCAGCTTTGTGTGGGTTTTGTTAGGGTTTTGGTTTTTTTTTTTACACATATAATTCTGTCAAAAATCTGAATTCACATTAACATTGATGGATGAAAGATATATGTGTTGAGATTCTTACACAGGACAGTTGACAGTTATCAACCAATCATGAATAGGTGTGTTATCTCCATGCAATTTTCCGTGGTGGAAGGGGGTCCTAAATACTTTCAATAGTGGAATACTAAGGAAGTGATGGTATTTCATATAAAGCCAAGCTCTTTCTTTTTTTTTCTTAATATAATTCATGTATTTATGTAAAAAATCAATAATCATCTTTTTATCAGTGTAGTGCAAATCTGTTACTACTTTATGTATAAATTATAATGAAGTGTCATATCAAATATGCAACACAAAATATTAAGATCAAAGAAGTTATTATAATAAATCTAAATAACACTACTTCAGATTGAGAGTGTTTGATTTTGAAACAGTAAACTTTCACAGCTACCTGCTCCATGCAGAGATAACTGGATGCAGTATTAATGCTTTGTCTAGATTAACTGAAATGGATGAGTACTACTGATAGGAGTATGGGATACTACTGAAGTTGCTCTCAGCTGTGTGCCAAAAATACAGTGCTGCACCTGAGTTCTGCTATCAATTCTGTTTGAAGTTGCCATGGAAATACATTTAAATGTGTTAGTAGGTATTATGAAAATAAGTATCTGCTGCATGTAAAAGAAAACCTTTTGTTGACTGTGTTTTATACAAAAATGTTGAGTTTCTACAGTAGAGAATTCAGTATCTTTTATTAAAGAATTGCCCCCATGTTCCTGAAGTTTAGGGAATTAAATAGCATATCAAAGGCATCTAGTTCTCAATGTTAGGGAATAAATAGCATATCAATGGCATCTAGATCTCAGTGTGCTTTATTCTATATAAAATAAGTGTTTCAGACCTGACAGTGCCAAGAACCATTTTCCAGATATAATTTCTCTTAGAGGTGTACAGCTAATGCCCGTTAAAAACTTTCAAGGTAAGCTGAAGCAATATTGTGGATCAAAAAATGCAGCAGATTGTGAGTCAAAGGGAAAGGGAGTTACTATGTTGTTTTGCTTATTTTTTTTTGTCTGTGTATTTTTACCTGTAAAAACTGTGTTATTAGCTTGAGAGTGACAAAGCAAAATATTGTCAATTTTGTAAACTGAATGTGCTTGTAGGTCACTGGCACCACCTTGTGATAAAAGTGATGTATGGCAGTCTTTGTCCTTAGATGCTTTTTGCCATTTATTGGTCATAATATACATATGTACAGCAGAGAGCTAACCTGTAACCAGAATTTTTTACTTTTCTATGTATTTCAGTTCTGATGAATTCAGCTGATTTGCAATGCCTTACACAATAAAATTATAATTTCAATATACTCTTCTGTTGTTATTTCAGTTTTCAGAATTTTCTGTGTAATGCTAAATGCTGCTTTTGTGATTCCTGTGGTGAGTATGGCACAGATTTATAGCAAGTGTCATCAGATAAGAGAAAAAATGCCTTTTTACGTAGTGGTTATGACTCTGCAGTGTATGTTCTATAAAATGTACTGGCTTTTAGCAAGATGATATTCTGAAACTGGTCAGTTTTAGCTGTGTGTGTTTTACGCTCTAAGCCCCATTTTAGTTCTCCCATGCTATTTCATACAATTATTATCAGGTTTTGCAAATATTTTTTTTCAAAACAGCATCCGTATTTTAATTGGAGAAACATGGATATTTAGTTATTTGTACTTTTTGAATACATCATCCTTTTCCACCCTTCAGTTTCTTTACATTCACAAAGTTGCAGCTTGGATTTATGGAACCTTCTTGCCCCTGCCCACTCCTAAAAATGGAGCAATTGTGGGAAGGGGAAAGTACTCCAACAGAAAAGTAGAATGTCAGAGAAAACCAGATGAATGTTATGTCTGAATGGCCACGATCTTCTGCACTGATGTTTCTCCTCTTTTGTTTTGGGTCTAAGGTTCTTGAGAGCTGTGCATAACTTGGTAATCTTGCAGACAGAACTGTCAGGCCTTCTGCAATCTGGGCTGTTCTGAGCTGTTGCAAAGCAGCAGTTCATAGGATGCTATGTCGCTGCAGTGTAGTGCTTGCTGCTTCAGTCTCAGCCCTTACTTTGTAATGTGTGTTAGTGTGTGACTGATGAACTTTGATACGCCCACAGAGAAAATGTTTGAAATTACCTGGTAGCATTTGTGTAGGCAGAAGTGAATCAATTCTTTTGCAATGAGAGCAAGCTTCACTTATTAATATAAAAGTGTTAAAATATGGGGAGTTATGTTTTTTCTCCTTTCGTAATGTTTTGACAATTCTCAAAAAAAAAAAAGTGAAACCTATATATTGTAACAAATTCATAGATCATTATTAGTCATAGAAGCCCTCATTTGTGAAACAGTTCTGCAATATTTGTGATTTTGATGTTTCGTTGAGTCATTCCTGGATGTGTAATAGATGGATAATTCTTTGTGAAACTTAAAATTTTCTCTCTCTGTTGTGACATCTTTTTTTCTTATGTACTAAATAATAAGTAACGTGCAAATAAAGAAGGTTCTTTCCACACAGCAATGGAACCTTCACCTCACTGCTAATGCAGTAGAACTTTGTTTTTGAAAGAGATTTGGGTTTTGGTCATGTCAGAGGATTTTATGGAATATATAACATGCAGAATTCAGTCATCCAGCTTTTACTCAGGCAAACTTCCAGCTGATTCTGATTGAGCTGCCAGCTTTGTCTGTGTTCAGAGAAGTTGAAAGGCTTTAAAGTACAGGCCTACAGAATGCATAGCCTGCAGGGTCATATAGTGCCTGCAAAGTGAATGTTTAATGTTGGCATGATGCCTGCCTTGGTTGGCTGGTCAGCTGACGAGCTATGAAGCCTGCCCTTACAATTTCTTGGCTTGGCCTCTGCATAATGTTTTTTGTTCACAAAACTATTCATCCATTGAGGTCTGAAAGGGGATAGGGAGAGAGAGGAAATGCAAACCCATAGCAGAGAAAAAAGTAATTGAGAATTAAATTTAAACGTAGCTTCAGCTTCTTGTTTCATCCTGCATCTGGCACTGAGTCAATGCAGAAGTCTGAAAGCGTGAGAGCTCCTTGTTAGGATGCTATATCCCTCTCAACTGTGACACTCATAAAGGATTTACTGTAGTTCACACATATGATGTAGCTCAGTCTTGAAAGACATGAGTTTCACTTTGCACCGTCGGTTAAGGTCATGATGTAGGTGAACAATTGTAGCATTGGTTGAAAGTACTTACCACAGAGCCAGACAGTGTAAATCCTGCTTTTTATAAAACAGCCTTTATTTTTGAAGGGGCTAGTTTAAATACCAACATTCTGCAGACTGTTAGCTGTATCAACTTCTTACTCTTCAGAGTGCATGGCCAACCCCTTGAGAAGATCAAGCATGTACATCAGCAGCCCAAAGTTAAAGATCACCTTTGGGGGGTTGGAGAGGGACTGTCTAAGTCCTTGCCATATTTATTCACCAGAGTCAAAGATGACTGGAGCAGATGTTTATGCTTTCAGAGGGCAGGTAATAATTCTGCAATCCACTTCCCTCCTGTGGATTTTGTGATTTTATTTTTTGACAATGATTTTGTTACATAGTCCCCTGTTCCAAGCTAAAGCATCCCAACACACAGCACCACAGCTGTCTGCTCTGAGCCGTGATGGTCACAAACCCAGGTCACTGATTAGAAATATAAGGGGAGGAGAGAGAAGGATAGAAAGAAACATAAGGACCCTCAGCAACAGTAAGCCAGTAGCAAGGAAAAGGTAAACCAGAGGAGAAAACAGAAGAGAATACATAAAACAGTTAAGAGCAAACTGAGCAACAGGAACAGCAATAAGAAAGCAAGGATAAACAGAGGGAAGAGGAGAAGCAAAAACAAGACAGAGTAAGAGAAAAGGGAGAGCATGGATCAAACAAGAAACAAGTGGTCCTGAAATACAATCTGAGCTCTAATTCCTAGGACAGCAAAGGTTCTCTCTTCAGGCTCAAGGTTAAGGATATAAATAATTTGTGCCATTGTGCCCGCAGAGGAGGGAAAGAAGAAGAGGATCTGGGGTAGATTTTTCTCATGAGTAGTCTCATTCTGTACCCAAAAGCAAAGCCACACCAGCCCTCTGAATTCAGCAAGACAATAGATGGGGCCACAGCCCAAAGTGCCATCTAGTTCTTTGGTTTCTCTTTAATTTCAACTTTAAGGATCTCTCCTTCTCCTGCTGTGGGGGATGGTGACATAGTAATGATCAGAGACTCCTTACTGGTTCCTCTCTGTATAACTGCAGGCTTTGTGTCTGTGGTTGGTTCTTCCTTTGGAGCAGGGGGTGCAGAGGAGGCTGCAGGCTTCTCAGGCATCTGCTCCTCTTCTTTAGGCTTAGTCTCTGTTTCAGCTTTAGTTTCCTAGAAACAAGAAGTTTAATGTTTTCCAAGACTGCAGAAGAAATTCTGGAAGTAGTTCTATTCTGTATTTGCCATGGAAAGGCACAGCATGGCAACTGTGATTAATGCTATGCAACATACGTAAATTTCTATTTAGGTGCTGAGGATCAATTTCTACATGAGAAATGCAATTTCAGAATCAGAGTATCAGTGTAAAACCTAGGAAAAGCATGTGAATAGTGATGGTATCTGCTCCTTAGTAATACAACAGGATGAAACAGGCCTGTTTTGTGGCACAGAGCCCTTCTTTAGGTCTTGCCTTCCTTTATGTACTTGGACTAGTGGAGAAAGGAAAAGTGTTTTGTAAATTTCAGCATACTGCCCCAATTCCTTGGCAGAGCCTATTTGCTATTAGGTTCACGGATACAAATTAAATTGAGCAATGTTTCTGCTCTAAACATAGTGTTGTAGTCATTTGTGTAAGCAAAGTTCTTTATTTAACTTAAATAAAATCACAGCTAGTTCAGCTACAAAGTAAAGGATTCTACCACCTTTGGGTAAATACGTAGAACTGAGCAGTCTCTTATTAACATTTCTCAGAACAGAGTATTATGTTGGAATTATTTGTTATCAGTTAAAATAACAGTTTTCTCATAAGTGCAGTGTATTAGAGATTTAATCAGTTTTAGCTGTGTGGGCTATACTTTACGCTTTATCTTCAGGATTTGTAACAACCAGAGATCTGACAATGAATTGTAAAGTTCACTGTGTTCCCAAGTCACCTGAATCAGATTACTGTGTTAGAATATTTCTGTATTTACTGTTGCTTACATAAAATTAGAAGATCAGGTGCCCTTAGGGCCTTTCTAAAGTCTATTTTATCCTTACTTTCTTTGAAGATTTTTGTCCACTTGCTTTTTTTCCTTGCTTTTGTTTTCTCTGCTCTGCACAGAGTCCAGGTTCAGAAGGATTTGAGCCAAATTTTAGAATCAGTGTTTACAGAGATTAGGAAAGTGGTTAAGTCTCAGCTACTGGGAGTTTCTGCTGTTGATTGCAGTAAGGCTAAATTTTCATCTACTCTGTTTGCCCAAGGCCTCTCAATATCTTTCAGCACCTGGAAGATTCTACTCTATTTTCTGTGGCTTTACCTCAGCCTTTTCTTGTCTCTTCAGCTGGAGCAGCTTAGCAAGGCCTTCTTTTCCTTTTCCTCCAAGCATTGCTTTAAACAATTTTGGAGTTTCCTGTTTCTGCCCAAAGAGACTGGCTAAGCCTCGTGGTTGTTGCACTGGTGGTCCTGGAGGAGGTTTCCCCTTCTGCTTCAGCAGCACCCTGGAGATGGAAGGGAATGAGAATACACAGCAGTGCTGTGAAACCAAGCAAAGTTCCTGCTAAGCTGAAATGCCACATTCATGCATGAAAATCTGTCAGCTTTTACAGCCAGATTTTTTTTGGTTCCCAGGTCCAGTGATAAGAGCAAAACTGGAAATGGTAAGGGTTTTACACTAGGCTCTGGTAAAGTTGGAGGAAACTGTTTGCCTTTGGACTTGCTTACCTGCATCCTGGAGAATAAACAGGTGCTGGCTCAAGTTAAGGTGTCTCAAAGCAGACAAGAGTTTTATAGGGATAGAAGAGGTATAGAGTGGGATCTGTGCCCCATACCTGAGGTGGCAGTCTCTTAGCTGACCTTCTGGTTGCAAATTCAGAATGCATTTAGTGCTCCATTGGGAGTCCAGCTGATACTTGTGGAAGTAGTTGACCAAACTAACTTCCAGCATGGCTTATCCCTAGGTCAGGTTAGACAGTAGTACTTATTTCTGGTCTTCTTCAGTAGAAGAAGACACCCTGAAGATATAAACATTGCTGCCAATCATATTGCAGACTAAATTTTCACACTGTTCTGTAACTGTACTGATTTGCAGCCATAGTGACAAGAAGTGAGAATGAATGACAAGGGTAAAAATTAGATGACAGTTCTGAGACTGATGAAACTAGTGAAAAGCAGAGGGTTCCCCTGCTTTCAGTTTCTGTTAGATTACTGTACAGTTTTCAAGGCAACTTTTCTATTCTTTCAAAAGCCCCAACTTAAGGCTCTTTATGAATAAGGACTGTATTTGCAATCTGAAGGACAGTAAATCCCATAATACTGTAATTACTATAATTTTCTCCAGAATCTTGTACCTTGGTAATTTCAGAAGTGGAGGTTTTACTTTTTTTTTCTTTCTTTTTTTTCAGTTTTGCTGTCATAAATTAAAAAAGTACATTTCAGCAGCTTGCGAGGCTTTATTATGTGAAGACTATACTGTGGGTATTGGGCATGTGGTGACAGAAAAGATTTCTTGCTTGAAAAAATACTATGTGTTTATTTAAAGGAGCCCTTTAAAGTTGTCGGATGGCCACACAGAACTCCAGTGTAAACCTTTCAGGGCAGAGCAACCAGTAACGTCATTGCAAAACAGAACATAACTGCAATCTTTATCAAAGCAGTGCACAAATTTCATTTTAGTTCCTAGTTTTGGCAGAATTGGTGGATGCCTAGGTAGGTGAGCAAAATACCTGGCCTCCAGCACAAGGCAGGTATTGCATACCTTTAAAATTAAACAGGATATCCTGTATTTAGTCTGATATTTAGAGAGAACTGTGAGCTCATATGGGACTGCAGGTAGAGAAGATGGATGATTAAGCTCTGCAGTTGAGAAAGACTCTCTGGGGGAAGCAGAATTTAATGGACTGGCAAAATATGATCAGGGTGGGCAAGAAAGCAGAAGAGGTAATATGAGACAGACAGAAATAAAAAGTAATTTTTACCATACTACTGTTTAAAAAGAGGCTGAGGAAAAGTTAGGAAAGATAAATTCTGGGGACCATTGAACAGTGGATTTGTTCCAGTTTTCTACCTGTTGATGCTGGTTTTGAAAATTGGGCAATGAGCCCATTCTGTGTCTATGTTGCTTGTTCCTCGGGAGTGTCATGATCCTCAAGATACTGTTGTTTGACAGCCAGGGCTGTTGCAACATGCTGAATGCAGCCATCTGCTAGCACTTCCACCAAACAAAATATCACTCCTGTGCTATGTTTAGTCTTCTCTGGTAAAATTTCAAGTCTGGGATCAGCCTTTGATAGCAATTCAAGGCAACAGTTGAGAACAATAGGAGTGCTGGAGCATACTTATAATGACACACTGTTTTGAGTAATTGGACCTTTTACAAGGTAGCAAGGTACTCATTTTGTTATAATTTTATGACAAAATCTGACAGTACTTTGCATTTTCAATGCTGGGAAAATGGTGACACTAGCAAGCTACAGCCAAAGGAAGGTCTGAATCATTTTGGAATTTTTTGAACAAAATGCACAACTCTCTAATCTGTGTATTTCCTTCTTGTCAGGCCTTACTTTAAATCAATTTCTAACTTCTGCATAAGGTTTTGGAAATGCATACAAGTCTGTGCATACATTGAAGCATATTTCTGTAGTATTAATTGCAAGTGTTTGGTTGCATCTTTGAAAACCTACTCCTTAATTGACATCTGTACTGTAGTTTCTTTCTTGACTATGTAAGGAGTCCTGATAAGTGTCCTACTCTGTATTATTTGTTACCTTAAATACAATGCAGAAAGCAACTACATTCAGGATTTCGTTCTACTTATCACATTTCCACAACCTTCGGGATTCCTGCCAAGACCACGCTTTCCACCAGAAAATACTAAGCAAATCTGACCTCTAGATACCAATGTGTTTACACCTGCTACTCTTCCAAGAAAGGAATTTGTATAAAAGTCACAACTGTGCATTCTGCAACTAAATGATATGACTTAAAAACTGTTGTTAGGACATACTTTGCTTTCTTCATGAGAAGCTTTTCTGAGTCAGGATAGTGCCTCAAGATTTCGTTTAGCGTTTTCTTGTCCAGAATGAAAAGGTTGGCAAAACCATGAGCCACCACATCGGCAGTCCTTCGATTTCCTCCACCTGCAGCTAGTAGGCTGGAACAAAACCAAACATCATCAGTCACATTGATTCTTCCCTAGTGAGGAACCACTTCGCTGGTAGTTCCTCATTAAAGTCAATGTAAAGCTCACGTACGTACCTGGCTGTTGTATTGGATGTTCTGCAAAGGCCCTGTACAACTGAGATTAGAAATGTGTTTTTGCCTCCGGAAGGCAAACTGTCACTGCTGGTCAGGTAAATGCTAGGGACTGTAAAAAGTTTTGCTACATGGAGGCATTTCTGTTAAAAGACACCCACAGCTGGGGCTGCACTTGTTTCAGTCCTCACAGGAACGTGTCATTACCTAAATTTTATTGTTGAAAATTATTTACATCAGAAGTAGGACACCTTTATTTACAATGAATGAATGATTCTCCAATAATTTTAATTTTCCTGAGCGAATAATTTCTGCTGTACTCTGGTTTTCAGTTTTCTCACATACCACATCTCACATTTGAATGTTGGTAAGTTGAATGACACAGATTAGGAAGGTCTGAAAAGACAGTTACAAATATGTTTGCCAGAAAAAAAGAAGGATATTTTGTTTTGAAAGTAAAGCATTAGACTAGTTTAGCCAACAGCAATTGGTCATAGGAAGGATATCTTAAAAAATAGATGTACAAATAAAAATGAAATTGTTCATCTTGCACTAAACAAATGAAGAGACTTCACTTCTCAGATGTCGTGATAAGCAAGAGAGTTTGCATTTCGCTCTTAGTACTAAAATTACTCTATCACTGTATTCAAGATCTACCCTAAAATTTGTCTCTTAAAGATTTCCCAGTGAATTAATATTTTTAGAGAACCTTTAGTAATATCTAAATTTAAAAGTTATTAATGAAAGATAGTCTGGGCCCCATAAAACAAGAATTGATACCCATCTAAAATATTAATTAAGGATATATATGTATTTGTTTTAATATAAAATATATTTCTAGAATGTATTTCTATAAATATTACATCATGTAGATAATATATTTAATTTGTAAAGGATAATAGGAGATCTCTGCAATTGTGTTTGCAGGCTTTTAACTGCACACGGAGTGTTTTTCTGCAACCCAAGACAGCAATCATATGAGTTCAATCTGAAAACACCCTTTACTGCCTTCTTTTTAAGCAATTCTGTACAATTCCTCAGATAGAATAAAACTCTTTGATAATATGAAAAGCAGCCAAAGGAAATTGCAAACAGCTTTTGAGCTCTGATGAATCACTTCTCAACAAGTCATTGAACAATCATCTTTAGGCTTTGCTAACAGAAAGCTCGTTTTATCAAGGTAGATGAGGACTAAAGAGATCAGCTTTTTCATTCTGCTGATAATGTGAGGTAAATTTTACATGTAAGACAGTCTTTGCTGAAACAGGACTGTCTTTGCCTAAGGACAGTGTTGTGTACTTCAACATTGAATCTGTTTTGGTTAGTGTGTGAAGTGTTACATGACCAAATTTTTTTAAATAAATACATATGCCTTGCAATGGTTCTTAGTAATGTAATATCTATATTAATTGTGAAATTTGCCTTTTTTACCTAACATTTTTACTCCAGTTGTTAGCCTGAGATGCGGTAATATTAGTACAAGTTGAAAACTTTTGAATTCTTATGCTAGCAAATTAAATTTCAGCTATAAAGTTATCAAAGTGATGACTCAGCTTATCTATTTTCTTTTTAAAGCTGATCTCTGTAAGAAGCTGCTGTTCATTGAAATTAGCAAACAGATCAGGGAATGGTGTGTATTATCAGCTGAACATGCAAGCATTGTGGTGGCTCAACTTGGCACTTATGTGCACGTGAAGGGAACTTGTAAATCAAGAAAGGGGAATTGGTCTGGATCTTGCTTCTGAGCAGGATTTCAAGCTCCAAAGGGTAGAGTTTATTGAAAAGCAGCAGCTACCACCTTAAAGGAAATCCTGGACCAAAGTAATGGAAAATGCAATCTTTCACAGAACTAAATACTACTGTCATTTTGATTTTTTAAAAATAAAGTTTAAAATTACAAAACAGCTGAAAACTGAGACAAACATTTAGAGATCTACTTCTCAAAAATGTACATAAAATGGAGAAATGTATTACTTTTTCCAGAATTACCATTTTCTGATAGGAAGTAGCTCTAATAAAATACCAATAAATGGATGAATGAGGACATCTGGCTTAAAGTGTAACTTTCTGCGGGCTAATGAAGTGTTGTTATAACTGAATTTCTCCCTTTCTGAATTGTCTGTGTTGAAGAGCTCTCATTAAGGCAACAATCTGTTTGTTTCTGGTTCTGAAATTATTTTACTTCCCCAAAATGATACCTATGCAGGAAAATACTAATGAGGGTAGGATTTTGGTTGGAACTTCTATTACTTAATCTCTTTCTGTAATAATTTTCAGGGATGAAATTGACAAAGGACGTGTGTGATCATTAGTCTTGCATTGGCCTTTAGTGGCTTTCAGTTATTATATTTATAATATATTATAATTATATTTAGTATAATTTTTTTTAAAATAAAAAGTTTTTATTCAATTCCTTTGTCACTGGAGACTTTTAAAGCATCATTTACATGAATTTTGAACAAAGTGAGATTAAGTAGCAAGTGCCTTATAAATCATATACTTAAACCACTCAGAAGGAAGCTGACTTATTTCTCTAAACAAATCTTGAATTAGAAATCAGAAGGAAATCAACCTGATATCAGTTTGTCACCACACTATGAAGTGAGGGGAAAACATGGTTGTCCTAAATTAGGTAGTATTTTGTCCACTAAAGAATATTTTTTTTCCATTTGCTTCTGCTATTCTGTAATCAGAAGACCTTGACAAAACTTATATTGGAAGGGAAAATACAAACTCATTATTTTCTAGCACTTTGCCACAAGGAAGGATCTCTACCAATAGACTTAGTGCTTCATGTCTGCTGGTTGCTACAGTTTTTCCCCTTGAGTTTATCCACTGCCTGACATTTTATATGCAAATTACGTGTGCCTGAATGGGTTCACTGCTGCAGTAGGTCAGTGATGAATAAAACAAGACTAGAAGTTATAACATTGCTGAGGGTTTTGCTGGTCACACTGGCAATTATGTAAAGAGTAACACGTACTGGGAAATGAATCTTTAAAGGTCATTGTGTGCATCTCACGTGGAAACAAGCACTCACCTGTATTGGGTCAAAAGTGTGAAAATCCCTTCCTTTTTTTTAAACCCAATCTTTATAATTTCTCAATTTAAAATATAAAGTTCTCACTCCAAATATCAGACTAATAAATAATTGAAGACCATGTGTGTGTTACATGTTGGGGGCTGTAAAAGAAAAGCTTTTTCTTTTATCTTTTCATTATTCAGCCCTTAGTGGTGATTTTATTCTCAGCTTTTCCACATAATTTACAATACAGCCTTTTGTTTGGAGACTTTGCTCAGGTATTATATTGTCACCCAGAGGAATACCTTCCAAATAACCTTCTTTCAAAGAGCTGATATATTTTCACTTTCTCACTCAATGAAAAAGTTCTATATCTATGGGATAGATCAGATGTTTTCCACTTGAGGTCTACACAAGTTCTGTATGCACATCAATGGATAAACAGGAATGTTTCCCCTACTACAAATGGAGACACAAGTAGAAGACAAAGTAAACATGGCACAGAGCTGATTACTGCTTTTCAAAAGGCAGATTAAAGCTACCAGCAAGAAGATTAACAATAGCAGGAAAGCAGCTGGAAGAAACCAAGGATCTAGTTTATCACATATGGCAGCACATGGTTTTTATTAGTTTACCTCAGACCAACCTCAGTAGGGGGCTGCAGTGCCTAAAAACTAACACTCGATTGGGCAACATAGCACATAAGAGTTAATGGATTTTGCATAGCAATCACATGGAGAATATAAAACCACTTGTAGCCACCAGAAAAAACTTGTCTCCTCCAAATAAACTCAGATAAAAAACCCCTGGTCTATCACCTTTTTTCTTGGTTTAGGTATGTTCTTAAATAAATACTTTTTCAAATTACAATGCCTGATTTTCGTCAATTTAATTCCTACTTCTGCTCCGAAATGGACTATTTTTATTTGCTTTTTTAGATTTTTTATCAGTTTTGTTGGAAATTAATTTTCATCTTTGCCATCTGCTGTTTAAGGGACCTGGGCTCACTATCCCGACAGTAAAATGCATTTCGTCCTGCTATATTGCAGACAGCATAACAGGGAGATGTGTTGAATCTTTAAAATGCTGAAGAAGAAATTTGTCTGTATACCCTGTGTACATTTACCAAAATATTGGTCTAAGATCTGGCCCTATTAATGATGCTTTGCTTATATTTTACTTCATTTACCTGCATCTGCTTGCTTGGTGTCCTCTCTGTTGATTCTACCCACTTTCTAGCTTCCCCATGACAGCTGTCATGCTTACCACAGGGAAGTTAAATAACCACTGATTATTCAACCTCTTCTAAAGAAAGTATTAGAAAAACTAGTGGACCTACCTGATCTCCCCAAATACAGCTCCTGCTCTTAGTGTAACCAGGACTTTTTTACCATCAGGACCTCCAAGAACTTGAACTTCACCCTGTTTGATGATGTACATCTCTCTACCAATCTCTCCCTGGGCACACAAACACATAAAGAACCCATGTTTTAGCAGTGTTTTTTGTTGTTAGAATAATATGACAGATTCTTATTTAAATATCTTTTCACTCTCTCATAAACAAAGGGTTTACCAGTATTATGAGGCAAAGCAGCAATTTCATTTTAAAAGTGAAGAGGCAGCAGCAACAAAGCCAAGACTGAAAATGTAGGGGCTTGTACTTCCTGTGTTGTGGTCCTCCAAGCCTACATGTAGCATCTGCTTGGTAGAGTAGGATGAGAGCAACATACATCCAAGGGGGAGGTTTCATTCCCTACTATGTGTTGCAGCATTAGTAGGAGTACTATGGTTATTTGCTGCATAGTAGAGTTATATAAGTAGGAGGCCTTTTATCTCTGAATCAAACTGTAATATGATACTTCAATTTCGCATAACCCATCTTCAGTAAGAACTCTTTGCATCTGTCTGCAGTATCAACACATTGTATCTGTTACTGTCCTTTTTTATGTCTGTTGTGTCAGAGTCCCAACCTCAGTCTAAGATCCTTTCATGCTGTGCACTGTATAAGCAAACACACCAAACTACTCTTCCAACCTTCTTAGCCAACAGCAGTTCTGGGATTGGTCTTTGAAGGGACACTGTTGATCGTTCAGTGTATTCACAAATGTTTGACTTCCTACACTGTGGAGTCAGTGGGAGGAGCTCAGCATCTGGGAGGATTGTATGCTTGACTCTTGAAGTGAATAGGACCTTAATGAACAGAGCGGACCAGAACTGCTGAAGAGAGGTTAAGGGGTTCTGATGGCCCCTTCTGGATGTGGTGTGAACTGTGAATCACTTGCCAGAACAGTAATAGTACTGATCCTTCATCCCCTTGTTCTTTAATTGCATCCTACATTGCCCTGTGTTTACATGCCTTCTGAAAAGTGGCTTGGGCTCACCTGGTCAGAGGCTGAGCTATTTACCTGTGAGCTATCTATCTGACCTTGTTTGAGTCAAAATGCTAAGAGAAGATAGACATCTTTGCTAAGACACAGTGTGACAGCATTCAGCTGGAAGTCTGGAGATGACTCAGAGCTGTGAGTGAAAGTAGAGCAAATCCTGCTGTAAGGAGAGATATGGGATGCATTGTATTTTCTACATTTTTGAATAATTTCACTTTAGAGTTCCTGAATACACAAACAAAACACAGGCAAAGCATCATAGACAGATTTGTAGGCTGTTTTTATGGATATATGTATAGAAACATTAATTTTGCTCCATTTTAAGTATTAAGATTTCATGCTGTATCATTAGACAAACAATATTTACATTAAATACTTTCCCATATTACTATAATTTCATGTTTGATAATGTAAGTAATGAAATCCATACTGTCTTGTCCTATGTTGAAATCTGAGAGCACATTTGTTGTTATTACACAAGAGTACCGTAATTACTTTTATGCTGTTTAATTCAGTCAGGATTAATTTTATTTAAAGGACATTGTTGACCGATATCTGAACTCTTTCTCTGAAATACATAATATAATTATTATTTGAACAAGACAAGAATGCTCACCTTTTTGCAGACAAAGTCACCAGGTAAATACACAATGGATTTCAACCGTAGCAGCATGTCATATATCATCTGCATATCACAGCCCTGTTAAAATAGTTAGAGTTAGTTGCTCTGTTAATCCAGTAACAAAAGTGTCTATTAATGCTTATATGGGCCTCAATACAGGCCTCGAACCCCAACAATACAGGAATGACCAAGGGATTTATAAGTGGAATGCAAACTCAAAGCATCATAAAGATCAGCTCTTAGAGCTGAGAAAAGACAAAAGAGTTGTTATTTCAAAATACTTATAAAGTTCTCTATGGGTGGAACATCTTTTCATTTTTTACAAAGTGAGCTTCTGTATAGAATTTGCTGTGGAAACTCAGTGTTATGCTCAGAACTGTATGGGTCTGTTATGGGAATTTTATGGGTTTTTTTTTTTTTTTCACTGATTCAGGGGAAAAAACAAGATCCTGTCAAATGTTGGTATTAATCTATGAATTCCATGGAAGTGTGAAAAAACCATACAGCCATGTAATGTTTGTACCAATATAGCATATGATTTCTTGGAAATATCCTAACAAGCAAATTTAGTGTATGTCAAGACTACTTCTAAAAGTTCAGAGTCTCCTTAGTTTTGTCTCAGAAATCCAATTTTAAGTATGCAGTTAAATTGTAGCTTTGCAAAACTACTATGGTAAATAAAGAGAAAGCTCTTTTGCTCAAAAACTTACTAAAATGCAGCATTCACTACATGAAAGTTATGTTGCCAGAACACATAGCATGGGAGGTCTCTCAGGCAGACCTGAGTGTCATAGGTGAACTATAGTAACAATTAAATTATTCTATGTCAGACTCTTGAGACTAGTTATATCCTGAGCTCACAGTCTGACCATACCATCCGCTTTAGTATGTTGTCATAATAGAACTGTGTCTTAGTCTCATTTGCTTTTTTAAAAAAATCACTGCCTTGACAAAAAAACCCCATTCAAATGCAGGCACTTGGCTTTGTTCTGCTGTGTATCCATTAACTGAGAAATTTCTTAGACTTATTTTGCCTTGCATATTAACAAATTCTTAAATGTTGCATGATGCACAAAACAAAGTTTCTGTCTTAGGAATATCACACATTTCTGCATTCTCTTGTAAAACTACTTGCTTTGAATAAGTCCACTTTATTGACAATGGCAAAATTCACATCGATTGCGATGGCTAATTGCATTTTGGTTGGCATCTGCTCCAGTAATTCTGATTCATCTGAAAAAAAAAAAAGAAAAAAGAGAAGAATGTCCATAAAAATGAGTATTGTACAGAAAAATAAATTCATGGAGCTATTTATGAGTTCAAGCAAGGAAGCTGCCAATAAGCTTTTACTAAGAAGTTTAATATGTCTTGTCTAAAATTATTACCAGATCATTATATTAATGAATTGAATCTGTGAAGTAGTGTCCGTACTGCCCTGTAGTTTCTTTTCCAAAGTAGATTGAGCAACCTGCTTTCACTTTCCACATGCAATTCAGAAAAGGGGAAATATGAATTTTACCCTATATCTGTATCTATACAGCCACTCTCATTTAGACATGCTAAGTAATTGGAATTGAAAATCCTTACCCAGCATTCCCTGAGAGGCCCATGTGTATTCATACCAAGTTCGAACACGATTTTGGACCAATTTTGGAATAGAATACGTGTTCATATAGGAGACAGTGTTGTCCAGACAAGAACGGAAGTAGTTCTGTCCTGCTGTTGCTGCTCCAATTACATCTCTCATCTGCAAACATCAATTCTTGTTACTACACATTTCATGAAAAATAGTCTTGATTTTAATATCACAACAATACAATAATACAATTATTTGCAAAACCATTGAATTTTTATACATTCAGCTGTATGTTTTGCATAGGTGCTCTTTCAGAAGCATTGCAGATTTAATCTGATTGTGTTGGAAAGTATGTAGACGAATCATTTCTGGGGTTTAGCTTTTTCTTCAGTCTTATACTTCTAGACATGGACGAAAACTATAGATAATGCTTTTCTTAAAAGTCCATAATAAAGGTACTCTGCATTTGGCATGCAATGCAAGTCAGAAGTGAAGCAAGCTGGGCTGAATTTCTCTAGTAACATCATCTGATACCACTAGAACTATCATCATGCCACTGTTTAAATAGTTAAGAGATCAGTCCTGAGTAGTGTGATCTGAAAGGTAAACTTCAGGTTTTTAGTGCAGGAACATCATTTAGCATTTCAACAGAAATGTAATTCAGTTTTTAGAAAGCAGATGACTTAGTGTTCGTAGATGTTCCTTCTTCAAAAGCATAAGTATTCAGATATGTTTTAGTGCAATGGCTTCATTTGGCAGATACCAAGGATTACTGTCAAGGGTTCAGCCATGGACTGGATTTTGCTCTTTATTACAGGGATGCAGTTGATTGCAATGGGAATAACAATTTTTAGGCAAGTGTGCTTAACCAAGAATAACTCAGTAATTGTAGGAGTTCTTTGTAAACAGGAACTATAAAAAACAAACTGCAGTGAAACAATTTGTGTGTTTCGGTTTAAAGTTTGAATCTGCAAATGACTACACTGGTTACAAAAATTAATCTTTAGAATCTTCTTGGGGAATGAGGCTTTCATTGACAATTTCAGAAATTTAGGAAAAAATTATAAATGTGAAAACTCTAAAGTTTAATTCCATATACTTGAATTCAGTAGTTTTCCAGATGAAATATTTTATATGAATGCTTTATTTTATTTTTGGTAATTCTTGTTTGTGGAGAAATTTTAAATCCTATAGGCAAGAATCCCTTTTGTGACAGTTACCTCTCCTTGCACTTTTAAAGAGCAAGAAACATATGTAATTTTTAACTGTTTGATTGAATTTTTGAAATGCTGTATTAGAAATAAAAATTAAATTTCAGTTTTGATTTTTTTTTAAATAATTCTTTCAAGAGCAGGAATGTACAAATCAAAAAGTCTGGAATGATTTCTACAGAAACTGGTAAGACACAGTCTCACATAGGAACCATGGCATTTGTTTTTTCTGTAGGCAAGGTGTTTTAAAACCTTATTTTTAAATCTGTGGATCCAAAGTCGGAAATATTTGGAAATGTAACTGATTTTCTATGCTATGGGCTTCTTTTCCCCTCCTGCCAAATGAGAACAAAGAGAAATAGAAACCAATTAATTTTCATCTTAATAAATATATTGTAATTGGTGGAAGAGGTCAGGATTCTAGTTCGACAAAAATAATGGGATTTCCATTAACAGTATTCTATTGGTAGTAGTACTGAGCATGACTTTTTCAACAATTATAATTTTTATATCAGATTTAACAGTATAATATGAATGTCAAGAAACTGTCTCCTTTTCTGTAAGTAAGGGGGAAAACAAGGAATTATAAATAGTTTCAAGAATCATTTATACCCTGCAGAGTGTTGCCTTTAAATCAGCTTGCGTGCAAAAAAGCTGCAAAATCAAGAGCTGATTAAACACACCTATTTGTCAGAAGAATAAGCAGGAAGGACAGTAGAACAGAGGATGGAAGTTAAACTTTTTCCCAAAGCTAAACTCCATTAAATTGAATATATTATCACTACATTGCAGTAATTTGAATGTAACTTGTTATTGATTTTTTTTTAGTTACCTGACCAATTAAGCTGGAGAAGACAAAGACACCCATAAAATAGTTTAGCAGTTGAAAAACTATCTCAAACAGCGTTTGTGGTTCTGCAAGGCCACCGATGGTGATTAAACTACGAACCGCCCAGTAGTAACACCTCAGATACCTATGGATACAAACAGCACTTTTGTTAGAGACTGTAGGTACTTATGTGGTTGAAGTTAAACATATAGCTACCTGAGTTGGGCCTTTCAGTGATGCCTTTCAGTCCAAAAGACTTTCAGCATTTTTATAAAGGATTATGAATTTATAAATGCTATAGTTACATAAATCAGGTTGAGTTGAACGTTCTCACTGACAGCAAAATAAGAATGTATGGGAAATTTAGCACTAGTAGCTAAGTGTTCCCTAGTAACTCCATGTAGTGTTACAGAACACTTGTGTGAAAAGTTGCCAAGATGGACGTTATAGTGTTAGGATGCTAGCAGTGAAGATATAGTGATGTTAAATGCAGTGTAAAAATGTTAGAGACTTCTCAGAGTCTCAGACATTTGAAGGTCTCTTTCATTGCTTTCACTTGACACCAGTGCAAGGACTTATGGTGAGAGTGACAAACACACTGTTGTTCCTCTTGTGTCCATTCCTACCCCTTTAATCATGCTGGTCTTCCTCCCACTCTGCCTCTGAGCACCCTTCATTGGCTCTGTCTCCTGGGTTGTGTCAAACAGAAATTATGTGTTTCCATAAACTGTGTGTTTATCCAGCTTCTCCAAACCACTTATTTAGCACTGAAAGGTTGACTCCTGTATTAACATCTCCTAGCTGCTGATATTCACTACTCCTGTCACCTTAAGAAACACTTTCTTGCCTTCCTCACTACTTTCACTCCTACCCGGGGAGACTTATCCATTACTGGCTACAAAAGGACTTTAAGATTTTTATCAGAATTCTCTTGATCTAGAAAACAAATAAATATAGCAGTGAGCAGTGGTCAGTCACTAAGACTTCACTGTATGGCTTATACTGACTCCTTCACAGTATCCATCCATTGTCTGTCACTTATCATATCTGAAGTGTGAGTTCTGTGGGCAAAGTTTTTTGTTCTGTGTGTGCAGCCCTTTTTGTACAGCCTGTTGCATTCAAGTCATGTATTTCTATTAGTATGATAACACAAGATTGTGAAGGCAGCAAAGGACCTGGACAGAATGCTTTGAAAAAGTGCCTTGGCATGTCTAAAATTCTGGTTTAAATTTCATTCTAGGATATGGCACAAGTAATGCAACATTCCCCATACTGTACTGTGGCGAATAGTTCAAACCATTGTCATGAGCATTCTGCAGTTTTCTTCTTTTCTGAGCAAACAAGTACTTGGTTTAGGTATATTTTTAAAAGCCTCCTATTAGTTATAATTTGACTGCCTAAGTTTTTGTACAATCAGACTTCAACTTCACTGATGATTAGGAGTGGAAGTTCATTTTTCTTAATTGTACAGTGAGATTTTCTATTATTTCAGCTATTACTATTGCTTCTGAAGCAATGATGATTCTTTTTGTTGAATTTTATTGAGTTTGAAATACTAATTAAAAAACAAACAAGCAAACAAACAAAAAAACCCTTGAACAATGGAACACAGAAGAAATACTTTTGGAGGTATTTGTTTTGAAATAGAAAACTAACATGCATCTTCTCATGCTTATCCTGAATCTGAGGTCACCTGATCTGCTTGCAGACCTCAGGTGTACATTTTGTTTAATTGTCTCCACTTTTACTCTTCTCTTTTATTAAGATATGAACTCCACTTCTATTAGTAATTGGCTCATGTGATAAGACAACCGTAGGGTTGTTTTTGTACAAATATGAGAAAATAAACTGACAACCAGTTCACATGAAGGTTTTTTAATTAAATCACTCAGAAGTCTTTCCAAGCTTTTCAGCCAAAAATTTGCTTTACCAAGCAATTGATTTTTGCTTTTGATTTCAAAGGCAGTTTTTTCTTGGTTGCAGATTAATGAAACACAGTAACAATTTTTACCATAGTTTTCTAGTTTTAGATTTTAACAGCCAGAACTGGCCACTTTCATACAGAGTCCTTAAATAAATAAAAAAAATAAAATCATTGCATATTTGCCTTCATATAATTTTTCTACATTAGGGGCATAAAATGAACTGCTGTATTATGCCACTATAATATTTTCACCTGGGTTAAAAAAGAAATAAATAAAATATGAATGTTTTCAGCAAAGTATGCATAAGTGGCAGCTTTCTGCTAGAGTTCTGTAGCATAAACAAATAGTAAGAAAAAGACTCAGATCAGTCTTGGAGGAATGACAGATTTAAGAATAAAATGATGTCTTTAGCTTGGCTGAGAGGAATTATCATATAAAGCTTATTAATATCATATTTGCCCTAACTGAGAATGCTGTAGTGCTTGAAACGTGTATAATTTAGTAATATAAAAGTAAAGAAATTAACATTACTTCTGTGCTAGTTACCATAGGAAACAAAATTAAACAACCAACTTCTTCACCCACAATGGCCCTGCATAACAAGATTGCTAATTCCACCACGATAGACAATATAATCTTCGGTCTGGGAATGTCTACAAATAATGAAAGCAGCTCCTCAGAGTAATTTAGAGGACATTTTTCTTTGCAGTGTTATATACCCAAAATGTGAGATATTTTTTTGATATCTGCCTACCCCTTTCTGAAGACAATGTTAATACACTATATTCTTCTGTAATTTTACTTCAAAAGAAACTTTCTACTGACAAAGTCACATGATATTCACTATCTCTTAGGCACAGGTTTTCTCCATGTATGCATTTTTTTGTTTTATTTTAATCTGAAATGAATGTTACACAGTTGAAATACAGCTTTTTTTTTTCTTCCCTAAGAAAGGGAGAAATGAGATTGTAAATTTTGTTTAAGGAAAGCCAATAAAAACAGACTCCTATTTCAACAGTATTAGCAGCTTGGCTTCCTACTAGCTTGTGTCTGGAAGTTATCACTGTTCACCATACAGCTTACTAGCCTGCTATAAAATTACTGTTGAAGCAAACAACATGAGACAAGAAAGGGGTTTTTCCTTCTGCTCACCATAGAGAGTATGTTTATCCTTTAGGCAATCAAACTACTAGATTTTTCCCTAAAATAAGTCCAAGGTATGAAAACATTCAGAAACACTACAAAGTTATAAGATTATGCCAATAGAAATATCTTTTTCATAAAAGTTCCTTTTAGACTACACTAAACTTCCATGGGTTTGGTTAATGCAGGTAAATCAAGTCTTTGTGCATGTGGCTCTCAGATTTAAGGTGGTACTCACACATATATTTCAGCCCAGGGAGGCATTTTTTCAAGGCTACCGTGTTTGACTCCTTTCAGGTTACAAACAGAATGGGTTTAAGCAGAGTAAAAAATTGGCCTTTATAGACTGCTAATATAATGACCTCTTTCTTAGGTAACCCCTTTTACTAGAGTGATGTGTTCATCAGGTGGCTGTGGGTATGATGGTCTCAGACAGAACGGAGTAAACTACAAAGCTTTACCTAAAAAATACGGCTAAAGGTAGCAGGTCTGAAAGCGTTAGGTCTGACCTATGAGTTGGGATGTGCATTCACAATTTGTCTGGAGGCACAAAACTCCCTTTTTATAGCAAGTGCCATGATTGTGACACATCAGATCTATTACAAGAGCAATGTACAGCTGATACCCACGAGACACATTTTAAGATTTGGCAGTCTTATTGTGCATTAGGCAGTGCATACCAAAGAAGTGGAGTTGTTCTAGACGCATACAGTGACCATTTTTTGGGACTTACAGATATCCACTAAGTCTGTGCCCGGAGCAGGAGGGCAGCAAGCTACAGAGAAACATAACTGGGATGCAAATATATGGCTTTAATATGCCAAAGAATTTTGCAGAATGCTTGTGGAAGACTTGCAAGCAGCAGAAGTATACAATGAGCAAAGTGAAATTATTTGTTTTGTCTAAATTTACTGCTGACCTGGAGGGATTGCATGACAATTTCAGCTCCTCCATGGGCTGTGATGAAAGACAGATACTTCCTTGGAACAATTCAGAGCAATGTCATTACGTTCCTGCCTTGAATCCCTCTCTAAAGGTTTTGTCCATTTTCCTTAGGAATTAGGGAGATTAATCTCTTACTTAGGCAGTTAAATTAGATTGTAAATAAACACATATAGTTCAACTTGTCCACTTAAGAGACCTTTTGGATATCCTGCTGCCATGCTTACACAGACTCCACACTATGGTGTTGCATTAGTGATGCTGCGCTTCTGCGTTAGGAGAGACCGAGGTTTGTCTGCCTAATTATACCAAGCTCATGAGTGCACTTTTAATGCTGGAAACGTCTTGTGTGGCTGATTTGGGTGCACTGAAGGGAAGTAAAGATGGCCTTTTGCACCTCAGATCAAAGGCTTTGACTGAAGGCTGTGCTGCAAAAAGGCTCAGATGTTCTTGGGTTCACACTAACACATTAGAGTCTGGATAAGAACTGGAAAATAATAGAGATAGCAGAGATTTGCAAAAGAGCTACTTTGATAATTTTTCTTGTGGTTTGAGTGTTGTGTACAGTTATAGAATTAATTAATCAGTTAGTTTGCTTGCTCAGGAAAATAAATGTAATCAAATTGATAAAAGAAACTGTTGTCTGTTTATTCTTTTTAGCCTGGAAAAGAAAAAAAAAAAGGTATCCTAGAAATGTTTTCATTTTTAAGAACTAGTTTTGGCTTTAACTAGCAATATTTTATGGACAATAAATCAGTGCCAGATTATTTGCTTTGGGTCAGTGTAATCTGAGACTACTAGAATTTTGGTTTATTTGTGAAACTGCTTACTGTCATTTTTAAAATTATCAAATTAGATAAGTTTGCCTAATCTTCTTTATGAATGTGTTCCTATTCTTTGTGAGAGTAATGGCATATTTTGCTTCAAATACTGTCAACCCTGAATGCTGTGTGAGAGGAAATTATGCCGTGCCATAATATATGCTGCAGTAGTGGTCACTTTTCCAGACAGATTTTTCCCATAGTGTTCTTAAATCCTGCTTTCCAAATAAATGAATACCTAGATACCTGGAAGTATCTTATTTGGTAGGCTTAAAGATTGCATCTCCAATTGTAACTAATGCTCACATAATGCCTCTCTGTCAAAAATCCCCAAATATTTGACAATTAGATAATATGCCATATCTGATTCTCTAAGGCAATGACTATCCCATAGAGAAGGCATTTACTGTTAGTGGGATACAAAGTTATACCTTATGAAATGCAGCTCAACGTGGGATGCTCTTTGGGGTTCCATGTACATGGCAGTTTATAATCCAGTATGAGTTAGATACAGGTGAAAGAATAAAGTCATACATTCACCAACCAATGTCAAGACGAGGTAAATTAATAGCTTAATGAGATGTATATGAATATATCATAGAGTCATAGAATCATTGAATGGTTTGGATTGGAAGGGACCTTAAAGATCATCTAGTTCCAAACCCCCTGCCATGGGCAAGGACATCATCCACTTGACCAGATTTTACCCAGAGCCCCATCCAGGGTTGGGAGTATACAACCTCTCTAGGCAATCTGTTTCAGTGCCTCCCCACTCTTTATAGTAAGCAGTTTTTTCCTTATATCTAATCTAAACTTTCCCTTTTTTTGTTTAAAGCCATCCCCCCTTGTCCTATCACTAAACGCTATTGTAAAAAGTCCCTCAGCAGCTTTCTTGTAGGCCCTTTTAGGTGCTGGAAGGCTGCTCTAAGGTCTCCCGAGAGTCTTCTCTAGGCTTAACAGTCCCACCTTTCCCAACCTGTCTTCATGGGACAGGCACTCCAACCCTGTAATCATCTTAGTGGCTCTTCTCTGGACTTGTTCCAATAGGTCAAAATCTCTCTTATGTTAAGATGTATATCCTAATACGCATATCCTAATATGCATTTTATTTCAGCATCTCATTTTTAAGAAGATCTTGAATTACCAGTTTATTAATAGTTTACAAAATAAATCTTCCCTAAATTCCATGTGATTTCAGTATGACTTCATTTGGAAAATATTTTTGTCTCCTCATGGATGAGCTATCACAAAATATTGAAAGACCTAGCCATTACCTCTGGACACAAATACATTGTCTGTGATCAAACTAATAAATAATTTCTACCAATTATTTCTCTGACTGAAATGTCAAATATTTTTGTCTGTGAAAAACAGAAAGACTTTCTTGCCTATTTCTTAGACTGTTCTGAAGAAGCATTAAAAAAAGTGGCTGAGTAAGCACTCTACTTTTAGAGTTTTCAGGTTTTCTGATTTTTTAATTATGGGGCAAGTATTTCCAAAAAATGACATTAACAAAAAGTAACCATAGTGGAAAATAATTTTGTGATTTCTGGAAGCCTTGATCCTGCAAATAAATGCCTGTCTATAACTTCACTTACATAAATGGTCTCACTGAGCTCCATGACTCTGCTTGCATATGCCTGACTGCAGTACCAAGCTGTGTATTTTAGTGGTCTGTGGAAACTTCAGATATGTAATTTTTTTTTGAGAGATAGCCCTAATTGTAAAAGTCAATGCTGCTTTACGCAAAGTGTGTTTTGCTTTCAAAGGTAATTTTCCTGTCCTTCAAGACAGTGATTTCACCCCAAACTCATGAAGTCTGACAAAACAGGAAAGAAGAGTACATCTCCAAGAGAAAGGTGAAAAGTTCTTAAAAGGCGGTTTACAACAGCAGTGAAATATTATATGTGGTTATTCAAAGAATGTAATTAATGACCAAAATGAGCTTCTGTGGCTTTAAGTATATTTTGGCCTTTGCAAGAAATGTATATTCATAGAACTCAATCTACCAGATACATTTTTATAAAACTACACAAAAAATACATTATGACTTTGCTAGTTTCTCTTACTTCCTCTCCATCATCTTAATAAATATTCTTTACTCAGCACCCAACCTAATGCTGTCATAAGAAAATTGTGGAAAAGTGTGCCAATACCCAGTCCTACCCACCGGTGACACTCTACCACATGATCTTCCCAAAAGATCAGAGAAAGCTGTTGGAATTTCTTCAGACCAATCCCCACAGCATAGAGAGGCTAAAGTGTTGCACTTTAATGGCACAATGCTGTGTGGCAGAAAACCCCCCCTGCAAGCTATTCTTCTGCTTCCTTTGAGGGATTGCTATACAATCCTTCTAAGGGTTCCCATGTGCCTATGCAATCAGTAAGTTTAATTTATGAGCCTTGTTGCTTTCTAAATATTTGATTAAGTTGGTGCTCAGCACTGACTCATAAACCTATAAAAGCTGAAAGTGGAAAACATTATTCACTGCACCTGCCCTCCCAATATGTTAGCAATGAAAGCTGCTAATCAGCAGTCATGGTGCTAAGCATCTAAAGTAAGGGCATAGCCTGCAAACAAAGGCATGGGAAGAGGATGGGGAAGCAGGAGGAAGCAAAATCAACAAAAATCTCTCACAAGAAAAAAGGACTTACATGTTTCCTTCACCATCATACACCCATCTAGTGCTGCCAATTCCTTCATAGTCTGAAGCCCAATAATACAGGCATGCATTAAGGTGCAAGAGAAACAGCAAGTATCCAGTTGTTCGAATGACCCTATAGAAGTCAAGAAATTCCTGTAAAACAGCTTACATTTTCCCTCCTTTTTAATATAGAACCCATTCCTTCTTTGGATCAATAATGTTTATATTAAGCATCTACTAGGTAGCTCCCCACCTGTATTGACTCTGCAAAAAAAATAGCTGGCAGTTACCCATTTCTCGTATTTGTCCAAGGTCAAATAAATATCTTTCCTAGAATATTTGGCATGGGGTAATTTTGAAATTATGGTTCCCTGAGGAATTTGTAGTACACGTCTTTAAATGGCTATGAATATTCACAGAAATTTGAAGCTATATTGATGAGGCTAGAGGGTACAAACTAATGCATTTGACAAACTTCTTTAAGACAGGCTCCAAATTTGAGAACCAAAGCCAAGAAATGTCTGAGGTCAGAAAGGAACTGCTTTACAAGAGCTGTGTAAGGAAGACTGCATTAGGTCCGCTCAATAATATGATTTAGCATCTACAGCAAGAGTTATACCATTCCTCATCCCAGTTCTTATGCCTATAGCCAGTTCTTTGAAGAATACCAATGATGAACTACTTAAGCACCAAGCAGCTTTCTTTTTAATACAGTAATATGATCTCACTGTATATCCTCTGTTCAGTGCATGCAGATCAAAAGTAAGATCCCCTGGATTTAGGACTCCATTCAACTATTCATACTAGCAGGGGCTAAATAAGCAAGAAAAGTACAGGGCTTCCTTAAACACAGAGAGGCTGGTATGTAATGAGTTTATCTGCTACAGCTAGAATTGAATGCATTGTGGAGTCCAGAATAACTATGTGGTTTTACGAAAATTTAATGAGATCTAAAGCAGTTGGTTCTATAAACCAAGTTAATGGGAGGTAATATCAGACATTAATGTAGTTGCTTCTATATTATGCATTCCTTTGTTTGTTCTTCAGGTGCAATTGCATGCCCTTCTTGGTCTCTCAGTGCCATTAAGCAATCTACCTAAGAGTACTCTTCTTTATGATGCTGACAAATGAATGCCATTTCTCTGTTTAAAAGTTGGTGTGCTTCCAGGACAGCTCTGTTTAGGATTGCAAGCTATTGAGAACAGCAGATAGCTGCTGTGACCTAGTAATATTGCAATACTGACCATACAAGTTCCTGTGCACAAGTTTGAATCCCTTCCAGTGGACTCCTGAGGTCTGAGTGAAGATTCTGAGAGTCTTTGCTACAGTTTATTTTGTTTCTCTAAACAGGTATTGAACCTATTACAATGGGTACATAAGACATAAGTAACCGTTGCCAGCTCTATTCCTACAAACTGAAACTAATTAGTTTGAGAAGAAAAATCTACCCCGTCACACACACTTGCTGTGTGGAAATTTAGTTCAGTATTATTTACTTCATTGGTGCCTTAAATTATGACTATACCAGCATCTCAGACCAAAACAACACTGCTACGTTACAATAAAATGGAGTTGTTTTCACAAAAAGCCTTTTAGAGTTTTTAGTTTCTGCTTGTAGCCTTCTTCTGTATAACTACCCCTGTTCTCAGTTGGCGAATTAGCAAAACTGGGAGTCAATGTTTTTTGAAGCATGAGGTAGAAAATAGATTATCTTTATAATACTTAGAGGCTGAAATTTACATTCTGTGAGGGATTTAATATTGGCAAATCTAAATGGGCCTGTGACCAGGAGTCAGAGACACAAGAAGCAGCACACGGTTGTGGCACTCAACCGATATCATGCTAAAAAATGTCTAACAAGGCAAAGAGCTTTGCAGAGTAGCTGGCTCTGTATTTCCAACTACGGCACACATTTTAGAGGACCAGAGAGATCTTGCTCCGTGTGTCTTAGCCTTTCTAAATGAGTGCTTTGCTTGTTTCTTGACATGCAAATAAACACCACATCCTTCAAAATTAAGCTAGCTTGAAGACATACCCATCATTTTCTCAACTTGCTCTTTGAACAATCATTTCCCATTCCCCATATTTTTATATAATGTGAAACTCTGTCCCTTTGCAAAGCTGTTTATTTGGGTAAAAATGAGTTTACAAATTTGTTTCCATTTCTTTGAAATCCATATACACACAACATTATAGTTACATACAAATTAGTTACTTGATTCAGAATTATCTATATTAAAAAAATTGTATCTCCCAGTACTCACTGCAACATTATAGGAGATACACAAATGTCACTGAATTATTATTCCAAAGAGCAAAGGACATAATATGGAAAATAATTACTTTTGAAGCTATTACCTTTAAAACTTATCAACATTAGAAAAAGTTAAGATCATAAGCAGAAGAAAGCCCATTTTTTTAAATAAAATTAGGAATTGGAGAATATAGGGAGGCAGTGATTCAGAAACTGACAAGAAAAATTTTCATCATGTGGAAATTCAGAAAAGTCCTCTCTTGAACCAACATNAAAAAAAAAAGAAAGCCAACCAAACCACACAAGAGTCTTCAATAACTGAAAAGAGAGGGCAATATAAGAATAAGTTTTGTGAAGCTCAGCATCTCAAAAATACTTTCATGGAACTTTCAAACTTCTAAGTTTTGTTTTATTTCACAGGTACATGAAAATATGAAAGAAATGTTATTTCAACCTCCCTTTCAAATTTAACTAGTTTTTAAATTTTGCAAAATATCTCATTTAAATGTATAAATATCAAGTTCAATAATCTCTGAAACAGAATAAGATGGTAAACAACATCTTCTTGTTTCCGCAGCAGCAACACATGGGAACAATATAAGCCCCAAAACTAGGACAGGGAAAAGAATCTGTTGGTGTAGAAACTACACAAGATAAACTAGGGCTGATGACACTGACAGTAGATGTCAATAATGGTGACAGAGTAGATGGGTTCATTGGGCCTCAGCAGCAACTGTGACAGCTGAGGGGCCTGTGAAACTTGCCAAAGATATGCCCATGGACTGCTTGAGTTGGATCCAGAATTCTTCCTGTCAATGCAGAAGGTGAAAACACAGTTCAGCAGACAACAGTTATGATCATTATTTGAGAACTGTGCTGAATTGATCCTCATTCCAAGTGTAGTCAATACAGTGAAGGATCAAGTTTCTGTATTTGCCAGGTTCATGGGGAGAGCATGTTTGAAGAAAAATGTTGACACAGGCTCAAGATCATAACTCTTATTAAAGTATAAATAAACAGCTACTGAGGATTTGAAACTGCTACTAGCAATCTAAAGAAACTGTTCTTTAGCTCTTTCACTAAAGAAACTGCTTTCAGATACTTTTGATCAATTAAATTTTGGCAGGAGACTCAGTTTGGTAAACATTTTGCCTGACCTAGTCCAGCTGAACTGAGCTAAATTTCATGTGTGAGTGGTCTGACAAAGATTATTTTAATGATTACAATAAAGACAGATATATTAAACAAACTTAAATTGAACAAAGACATATCATGTTCCATCCAGTACTTAACTGACAACTCATAAAATCACATGAAATGCATTCTGTGCCAAACTTTGCATGCTACTCAAGTTTTATCAGTACATACCTGTAGATGTAGGCCTTTTCCATTATAGCTTCCAAACGATCATTAAACTCAAAAAATGTGTTATGCTGAATGGAAAAAAAATGAAAGCAATCCAATCACTATTCTTCAGTATATATCTTCTTATAATAGTACTGACATTAATTAACATACATATTTTGAGAATGGATTTTTCAATAATCAAACTTTCTTCGAACATTGTCCTGTTCTGGCCAGGACAGAATTAATTTTTGCAGTAGCCAAGGGAGTGGCATGGCTAGGACCCAGAGGTTATTCTGTACCATGTTATGGTCATATCCAGGGGTGGGGCAAAGTGTCTCTCTGCTAGGGAGAAGTGGTTCCTTCTCTTTGAGGAAGTGTGGGAACCATCTGGTATTGTTTGTTATTGGGGAGTTTTTTCAGGTGAATAAGTTCTTTCTTATGCTATTTTTTATTAATATTGTTGCTGTTACTGTTTGTTTTCTTATTTCATGGGTGTTTCCAGCAAATTGTTCTTATCTCAACTCGTGATCTTTGCTTTTTGTGCCTCCAATTGGAGGGGGAGCAGCAGGGTTTTAGTGAGAGTACTAAACTGGAGAACCATGACAAACATTTAACTAAACTGTGAACTGAAAAGCAAAGATAAAAATTAAGTTAAATGGTTTTTTGGGTGTCAAGTGTCCCGTTAATTTGATTACAGAAGCCACCTTGCTGTTTTGGTCAGGCTGCTACAGATCAAATGATTTCTACTTCCTCAAACATATATAATTGCTTAGACAGCTTGATCACTGAGAATTGCATGCATAAAGCCTCCTTTTTTCTCTCTTTATAAAATTCCAGTAATTCTCCAATAAGTGACCATACGTATCAACAGCCACATACTGCATGATTCTGTGTGGTTGCAAGTGCAGTTGTATCAAATTCTTCCTGTTAAGTCGTTGACCTTTAGTGGTAGCTTTTAATATTTGCATATAGCTTTTTTCTTTGTTTTTTGTTCAATATACAACTGTTTGCCTAATATGAGGTCCTGTTTAGCTTCTCATTCTTTCATATTATTTTGGCTCTGATTTATGGAATTTTCAATATTTTGTTGAATATTGAAGTGAAGAGCATTCTCATTTCAGAGTTCTTGTGTCTCCTCCAGTGTTAAATGAAAGATGATTCTTTGTCAAGATGTTGATTGTATGAAGAGGAATGTATTTAGCTGCAGAGTGACCTGCTAGATACTGTGTTCTAATCCCTTTTTGGACCCCTCATTACACAATTCCAGATGCCTTTGGACTCAATAACAAAAGTGGGTTTATGCTTGATAAATACTCTGTACATAGTTTACATAGTCCTTAAAATTCCTTCCTTTGCTTTTAAAGACCTGATGTAAACACACAAGGGAAAAAATGTTGGCATTAATTAGTGACATTTTTTAGAGCTTTTTAAACTAAACAGGTAATTTGAGATTAATCTAATTTAAATAATGGAAAAAAAACCCAGTTTAATCACAAAATACCTTCTGAAAGTAGGAATTAAAGTGGGAAGAAAAATAAGAAATAAGCACTTAATTTGGCCAGACTGTAGCTTGTATTTTTTGTTGGTTTATTTACTGATGTAGCTTAGCCTGAAGATATTTTACAATTTCTAAATTTCATATTCCTAAATATTATAAAAAGCTTTCTTTTGGGTTGCAAAACATTTATGCATGGTTAGCCATCCATCACTAATGCAGATCTTACCTTTAGCATCTTGTTTACTCTAAGTGCTGGATTAAATCCAAAGAAGAAATATAAAAGTTCAGTTGGAATTATGGATATCAGATCAAGCTGTTGAAGAGCAGAGAGGTCAATTTAAGCTTCACAGTAATCATCATGCATTTATTTTCTGTCAAAATCCTGCTTAGATTGAATCATGACTGCAATAATATTGGGAGAGTCAGCATGCTGAACATGTAGCTTCCAAGCACTGGCAGGCAAGATTCTCTCTTTGTAAACACCAACAGCTTTGCCCTGCTTTTAAGGCCTCGTTTCATGGGGTTTATTAAAAGTATCTAATATATTTGATTATTAATACATGCTGCTATTTCAGTTGTATTTCTGACAAGACTGAAGTGTTAGGCATGTGGCTGGTGAGTGGAGGTGGGGAGATCACTCCATAAGCATGTCTTAAAAGTCCTTCAGCTTTTAAAACCTTCAGCTTTTAAAGCCTAAAGCAATCTGGGACAACACAATGAATTAGATTCCTTGCTTGCAACCTGCAGAAGCCATGTGTTCCAAACAACAAATTCATCATAGTTCAGTTAGGTTTTTTTGGTTGGTTTGTTTGTTTGATTTGTTTGGTGTTTTTTTTTTTAATAGATTTTGTCTTCTGTATTATTTGTATGCTGCTTCTTCCCATATCGCTAAGGTTTTCAACATCTCCCTGCAGTCCATCAAATATCTGCATACTTTATTCTTTACAAGAATTCTGTGGAAAGAAGGAAAGCTGTGGCAAATTTATCTTTGCCTTTTAAAAGATCCTGTGATGCCTTGTTCTGTTGATGTTATTGCCTGGGAATAAGAGAGGGATGTGGATCTGTAGGCTTCACCTCACTGTAATCAGAAATGCCTTTGCTCCCAGGGGTGTAAATTTAATTGGCAGAAACTAGCCTGTAGCACTGACTTTTTATTCCATGCAAGTAAGAAGCAGTTAATACCTGAACTCTGTGCAAAGCAAGAATTGATTGAGGACAAACAGCTTTTTATGGTCTCTCTCTTCCTCTCTCAGACAGGTGTCTAAGAGGAGGCAAAATTTAGTTAAAAGTGCTTTAATATCAGTAGTTGTTCATTAGTACTTAGGCATATGACAAATTCCCAGATTATATCTATACCTTGCATGTGGTAAGTAAACTCAACATTCATGAGTTTCTCCAGAAATCAAGAGCACTAAATATAAAACAAGTGTGAACTTATAATAAACCCCTATGAACGACTTAACTAACTTTGATTCTGTCATACTCACTTGCCTGTACAGTGTATATTCTGCACTTTTGGATAGCTTAATCTCAAGTATATAAGTAGTGATACCACACTCACTGAGAAAAATCTAACTGAAACAAGTCAGATGCAAAAGAACTTACAGAAGAGGAGGGGGCAATAACTGAGGTATGAGCTCAGCGTCACAGAGCCGTATCTATATGAGGAATTGAATAATCTACCTATCCTCTGTTGGCAAAAAAGTCCCAACATTTAGGAACAACATGAACAATTTTCCTGTAGCAAATGCTTCCTTATTTTTACAAATTTCAAAGAGCATCAAAAATCATAGTTTGAATTTTTGACTGCCTCTGTGAGTGTTGAGCTGTTCAGTGCCACGAGGTACTTCGTAGGAGTTAACAGAACAGAGTTGTCATCTAACTACGAGAATTTTAATTTTGTTTAATGAATCTCTGGTAAACAGTGCTATTGTCTTTAGCGTGTGCTGGGATGACCTCACACAAATTCATCAAAACAGAGAATTTTATTAATTCCATTTAATTAATTTATTATAATTCCCAACTAATATTTAGAATAGTATTTATAATTATCCGGCTTTACAATTAAACACTGTTTATGGAGATGGCAATCTGCAGCTGATGAGCACTGATATGCCATCGAGTTGACGCTTTCCGGTGATATTCTTAAACCAACAGTGATTTTCAGTGAATGGAAAAAAAGCATGTGAAATCCTACAGCAGAACTTCATATTGATATCAGCAACACAAGGTCTACTTACCCGAAACTTCAAAGAGCTGTGGTAGAATTTCTTTGTTTCCACTTTGTCTATCTAGAGTGATAATGAAAGGAGGAAAAGGCAGTGTAAAGAACAGAATGCCAAGAATGAGATTCTGCTACTCAGTAATAATAATAATAATCTTCTGACAGTACAGATGATGACAGTTAATGATGGTCTAAAAATATGAATGGAGGGAGAACTAGAACTTTTATTAGTTCAGTTTACAGTACATCAGAGTTTATTAGAACTACTTCAGAAAATGAGGTTTGGAGTTTGTCTGATTTTTTCCAATCTGGATGTTGGTCTACAAAAGTACATTACGTTTTTTTCCCACAAAAGTGGGAAACCTCAAGGCATCAGTACCACTTAGTGCTTGACCCTTCAATTTCAGAGTGAAAAACTCCATTTACCTGCAGTGATTCCAAGAAAAATGCAGAGTGTTTCTGATGGTGTTATACAAAATTAGCTCTTGGAAAGCTGGCATTAACATGCTAGCATTATTAGCATTATGATAATCAACATTGCATTCATTAGTAATGATTAGCTATTTATTTTTAAATTGTTCTTCATGGGAACTGAGGCTAATACCTTAATAAGAAAGGGTAATCACAAGTATTTAAAGAAAATTATCTATTTTTATACTTTCTGTATGTGTATCAGAGACACTTTAAAAAGAGCCTCAAAATCCTAAGCATAATTTCATGCCAACTTTCACTATTGTCAGTTTAAGCATTAAACTAAATGAAGGAGATCATGCAGTAGATTATCTCTTTGTGCATTAAAATCTATGAATTGTACAAACAGCTTAAAGGGAAATACAAGACAAGCTTCCCATGTTAGAGTTTTAGGTTTGTTCATAAAAATTGAGTTTTGTGGGATTTAGGCAAGATTGCTAGTTACTGAATATCTTGGTGTGGACAAATACATTACACTGCACCGCATTTAATATCTATTCAAATGATATTTAGACAGCTTTATCTGTAAAGGTACCAGTAATATTGTGTATGTACAATGTATAATTTTTTATGTAAAAGCAATGAACTAAAGCTAGTTCCAAATTGCATTTGAGGATATATAATTTTGAATTTTCTGTCTGTTAGGCACAGCAATGTCATGTTGAAGTTATCAAAACTATTTTTTTTCTGAATTATTTTTTTTTTTAATAAGAAGTTAAAGAATCAAAAGCAGGGAAGATTTTAAAGAAAAGTTAATATTCTAGATGCCCTTTTGGTGTGTTAAGGGCAAGCTGTCACCATTTTCAGATACTTGCTTAAAAGTTTATTTTGCATTTTTCTATAAAAATGTAACCCAAAAACAGTAGCAAGAATTAAAATTCAATATACATATTTTCCCCCAAATAATATCGTTAATACATGGCTTTCAAAGTATCCTAAAAATTACAGGGAGTTGCCCTGATTTTAGGAAAAAAGTAAAATCACAGTCTCACAATCTGTTACAAAACATGCATATCCTGTCCAACCCTAGCAGAACATGCACTGTCTTCAACTATGATTCTGGTATAAAGAGAATAGAAAGTTTCACACAAACATACAAACAGATGTATACATGCATGTCATGTAATCACTGATTCAAGTGAAACTTCAGCAATTTACTCCTGTTGAGAGCTATATGCCCATTCCTACTGCTCTCATCTGTTACTTTCAAGCCTATTTTTTTCTATTTTTCTGACTGCAAGCAATGGATATGTTCTTTACACATAGGAGAATGGAAAATCAGTGAAGAATGGAAGGTCAATGAAGCAGAATATATGCATCCTTTGGTAAAAAAGTTACATAGATTTGACATAGTGAGAAGAAAAACACATAACTACTACCCATGGAAATCCCACTTCCAATACTTACAATTATATCTCCACCTCTTATAAATCGCACTCGGGGCTGGAAAATCAGTAGGTCACAGAGGTAACAAATATCACAAATGACATCAATGGCAAACCAATATATTTTGTTACTTGGAGTTTGATATGGGAACACATAGCGAAGGGGGATGAACCAGCAATTCCAGTTATAGGCGATTGTCACAAGCATGAGCCATCCTACGTAACGACGATCTGAAAGAAAAAGTATTGAATTTACAGAATGAGCTTAGAGTGTATTGTCATTCATTTAGACACATTTATTCTACTGCAGCCTCTGGGAATACTTTTGCTCAGAGCAACCTAGCATTCTCCCTTTTTCAACAGGACTCGCTGCTAAAGTGATATAGATAGGAACTAAGAGTCACTCAAGGACTTTGCAAACGGGAAAAAAGATGAGTTAGTGAGAGCATGTAGAATTTTATGCATCTGAAGAAACTTGATACTATAATTTTCATTCTGCTCGTGTGTGTTATAATGGACAGAAGAATTATTTGGCCCTAATGAATGGTACAAATTATAGCTCAAGAAACTTGGGTTCTAGCTGTGGGTAGTTTGCATACCATGTTTGTGCACACCATCTTTACAACAGGTGTCACTTTTCTTGTCTTTTTCCTGGTTAGAAAAATGTTGTTTAGGGCAGGACCTCTGCATCATTCTGAGTTGCAAACTGGAATGTGTATCCTACAGTGGCTCACAGGTGCTATGTATCACTTCGATATGACTTTACCCCATTCTATTGCACAGGTTTTAATTCACCTGTGTATGAGTCTATGGTCTCTGGTAGCTCCAGATATTGCATGTATTTTTTCAGTGGACGTCTTTTGAATTTACAGCACAGCATATCACAGTAATGCTCCTCCTCTGGCTTTGCTTCTGCCTCCTCTTTCTTTTCTTCCTTTTTTTCTTCTTTTTTTTCTTCTTTTGGTGGGGGTGGCTTCTTTGGTGCTAGACAAATAGAATGTCACAAAGAGTGGTGTTTTAATAATGGCTTAATAACTACACCCTGTTTTAACTTGAACAAGAGCTTCATCATGCTAAAATATCTTTTAAAAACACTGGGCAGTGACTAAAATTGCAATTTATTATACTAAATGCATTAGAAAAACAATTGGAGAATAAAATCACCACTAGTATAAATGTATGCATCTGCTATCACAAACAGGACACTTATGTCACGGAGTATAGTATCTGTACTGCTGTATTTTCCTGGACAGTGCCCACAAGTTATGTCTTTTATAAGACTGAGACGAGAAAAGTTAATTCATAATTCATTATTCATTAATACAACTGGGCATTTCTCTTTACATGACACTTGTAAAGAATGCATGCAGTGAGGATGGAGATAAGAAACGACACCTATTCAATAGGCTGATTTCCCCCATCTCCTGAGGCCTGATATGCAAGATGCAGCAGGTGAAACTAGTGGGAAGCCTATGGTTTTATACATTCCTAGGCTTATGAAAACCTTGCGGCACTCCTTTGAGCCCAGTTCTTCTATATTTGGGCTGGATAATGTTGTCCACACACGTTCTATTAATTCTGATGCTTTTACCTCTGATTAGGATACACAATATTAGCTGTAAACTGGCAAACTAGATCTACAATGATTTAGGAAAAAAATGGTTGCTAATTCTACAAAGAGAACAAAAGAGGTAAATGGTCAAAGAAATAATTAGAAAAAAAAGGAATTTCTTTATCACATGGTAGAGTTTATAATTCTTCCAGTAATATTTTTTACAGCTTTTTAAAAAGCACTTAAGCTATAAACAGCTTCTAAAAAGTGTCAGAATATAAAATCACCACAGTCAATTCTTCGTGAAAAGGACAAAAAAGGTCAAACTTTCCTCTGAAGAGGAAGAATGTTTTATGTTTCATATTTTGTCAAAAATCAGTTATTAATTCACATCAATTGAATTTGATCTATTCAAAGCATGAACTTAAAGTCCTCAGTGTGTCCAGAAGATTTCTCTCAAGGCTGAATTTTTTTTTACTTTATTTGCAAAGCAGATCTCATATCAGAGTGACTAACATCCACTCATAATACATGTATGTTTCTTCTTCATATGTCTAAGATTCATCTCCATGAATATATGGGAGCTATTTTAAAATACAAAAAACTTCTTGATAAGAATGATTCTAGATACTGCCTCTCTGAGGTTTCCCCCAGATTCTTCAGTGATGGGGTTCAAAAGGAGCTTGTACCTAGGGACCTAGCTTATTGTAGAGAAATAGTGATAATTGAATTCAGTGGGCACAAACTTTATAATTTTTAATGGATAAATACACTGCACTTACAAAAAAATTATCACGTTTTTTTCTGTTCCACAAAATAATTTTCAGCTTTTAACTCAACAAATGCACAGCTATTTCTGGAGTCACTTACAAGCTGTAGGACTGCCTTCAGGTGAAGACAGCACTGGGTCATTCAGCTTTTCCTTATAGATGTTTGCCCTTTCCCGCATTTTTTTTACAATCTCTTGAAGTTGGGCATCAGTATACTCATTTGTTTGGAAACCTGAAGGAGTTGGCTTCTGTGTGCTAATTAAAACAAAAGGGAAAAAATCTTAATGCACTGGAAATCAATGGAAGGAAACAGTGATAATTCTATTTCTGAGCTGAAGTCAGATATTAAGGTTAGATCTTTATTGAGCACAGTGCTTTTTCACATCACTTAATTCATGCTAAGAAGAAACTTAAGTTACCTGCTCTTGCTTCCTGCTTATGCCAGCAGCACTCTATGACAATCAGAGGAGATCAGGGTACCCTGCATTGCCCACTACACTAATGACTTCTCATTGCTGCCTTTCACCAAGTTCTACCGTGGCTACGTAAAGCCTAGAGCTAATATGATGTATTCACTAAGTGAAAAGGCATGCTTTTCCCATTTGTGCATAAAAATGTGTTCATTATTATATGGTAATGTCCTAATGATGACAGAACATAACTGAGCTAAAGACTGAAATATAAGTGGGAAAGAAGAGACTATGCTTACTTGATGCTTCCTAATATTGGAAAAATTGATTTCATCTAGGTTTTTTATGGTTTGTTATGTTCTAAACATGAGGCAAAAAAGTGCATCTGCTTTGGTGTTCTTGCTGAGGTTTCTTCTTTTTCTGCTAGGAGTTAACTCAAGGTCACAGTAATGTTGAGCTGATATTCTGGCACTCATAGCATTTCTTCAAACCTGAGGGCTGTTTATTTTCAATCACCTGCAAACTCACATTCTGCACTGAAATGAACGCTTTCATTAGGATTTATGCATGCTGGACAGTCAAATAAAAAGTAATTCTTGATGAACTCCTTTGGGTTTATTCATATTTGAAATTTCATCTTCAATACTTGCTACTGTCTGATTAGGCAGACTGAGGCTGTTTTGGAGTACCACTTAGCTAGCAGCTGGGCCACACATTTGGAATTCCTCTATGTGGAGACCAGTACATGGGATTTTTTTTCAACACTTCCCTGATTATGTGACACAGTGATGTCAGAGCTGGACAGAAATGGCTGTGACTGGCACAGGGCAGCTCAAGAGCTTCTCCCACACAGGTCACAATTGCTACTCTGACCCAAAACCCTGATAGCTATGACCAATAAACAGGCTACAGCAGAGAATTGTTCTTTCCTTCTTAACAGTCTTTCAACTTTGTCCCAAATGTCACGGGGATGTGGATGTTAGAGCAAGAGAAGAAACAGACCAGGAGTGAAATATGCTTGAAATATCCAGATTCTTGAGAAAATCTTCCCAAAGGTGAGTAGAAGGAAAGTGATATGACAGCACCTTGAGTACGGGAGAAATGAAAACCACTGCAAAGTGATCTTTGAATAAACACCATGTCTCCTCAAGACCTAAACCTACTTTGAAGTTCCTAACAGAAGGAGCTGTAACTAAAAAAGGAGAGTGTCAGAGTGGGAGGTGTATAGCTTTTTGAGAAGCAGAGTTTTCTGGAGACACAACACACATCACAGTGTCCAAGGAAGTATAATTTAAGCATGTAAAAATCCTTCAGCAATAAAACCATTGGATAAAGTAGAGATATGCTGTTAAAAGCAGCAGGAGAAGCAGCATTTTGGAATTATATGCTTGTCATTTCGCTAATTTAAGTCTTGTGAAGTGTCTATTTCTTAAAACTCCACAGATAAGCTTAATCAAAGCAGTTCTGATACATTTTGTAATCTCATCACAGTACCTTTTGTGTCACATATTCTGTTTGCTCAGGCCATCTGCAATGTAATGAAATCCTTTCTTGTTTTGAGCTAGCATGTCACAATTAGTTTTTCAGCTTCTATGCAAAGAATTTAAACTAATTCTTAGTCTTCACTCTTGCTGTACTTGCTCAGGGCATTAGCTATCTTAGAGATAAATACACTTATCACAAGTGCCATGCCAAAGACCCCTTCTATCTGCTTTCTAGGAATAACCTGTAAATTGCATGGGATTTTCTTATTTCACAGACTTTCCAACAAAAGTTAAAGTCTCCTCTATCATGAATTTGGTGCTATGTCTTTGCAGCGTAGCACAGAACTGTGTTTCTATTTGGTACTGATGAGAATCTATGTGACTTAGTTTAAAGTGATTTGCTCCACAGCTGATGAGAAATTGATTTTCCTTGCCCTACTTCTCATTTGACTTCCATTACCTTCTCCTCTATTATTTTCCAGTAACTAAATGCTTACTTTAAATTTTCACATATTAATACAGATGGAAGAGGCTGCATGTTGAGCACAGTTAATTTGAAGATGTTTATTGTACATTTGATTTGTGTGGAGGTGCACTTTAAATTGCCATGGTTAATGAAGCCCATTCAAACTTCACTAAATCACTTTTAATAGACTTGGCTACTTGTCTCATTAGATGGTGCTGGGTTTTGTCTCCAAGCTATTATTCTTTAAGTAAATTTATCTCTGACCTTTTTACAATATGTTACAGTAGGTCCAGGTCTATGTTACTTACTAGACCATGTAGTCCTTTACAGAGTGGAAATGTTTATTCCCTAAGAAAGTAATAATTTCATGTGACCTAGAAATTGAAAGTCAGAACCACAACTCATATACTATGCACACTTTCTTGTTATTACCTGAAACATATTTTGTTTAACAATAGCAATATATGTAACATGAGAACTATAATAATAATGTAGTTTTCTGATATTTTTCACTAGTATATTTTATTTTTTAACTTGTAGGTTTAAACTTGTTTGTTTAGTGAATAAAATCACAGTCTTAATTCTCACTATGCCTGCAGAAAAGATTTAGACAGCTACAGCATAGTGAAAGAATACAGCCTTGAAAAAGGCTATGGAAATACTGTGTTGAATGTGCTAATGTATGCAACAGCTATTAAGTACTGTGGCTTGAAAGTTTTCTGTGCAAAGAGTTCATATAAACAGAGATAAAGAAATGTAATATTTATTTCAGAATAAAAGAGTTTTAACCTCTTCTAAGTTGCAATCTAGAGTTTAATTGCTTCTTTCTTTTTGGCCATGAACATCAAATACCTGAGTTGGATTCCATCTTTTCTCTAGTAGCAAACCCCTGAGAAAATGTATTTCATAAATGTGTATGCTGCTGCCTGAAAAAAATCCACACCACATTTTTCTGATTTCAATTATAACCTTTTTTTTTTCCCATCACTTAAAAAATTTTCTCCTAACTACATGGAAACAGAGATCTTGATCTTGAAATAGAGCTTTTAATGCTTTTATTGAGCCATGACACTGTGATTTATGATTGTATTTATGACCTGTATCTTGAAAAAAAATTGTTTTTCTGAATAAATTATTGAGGATCTCCAATTCAGAAAATCAATTTTCAGAAGTGTGTGATAATGCATGGCTATACAAATGTACACAAAACATGATGGTATAGCTGAGAAACATTTCAGTGAGATATAAAAATGTAATTCCAGGCATTGTGAAATGTATTGGTTCAGAAACTTATCCACAATCTGACAATCCCATAGTAATGCCATAGAAACCAGAACCCTTTAAGTGCCCTGAGTTTCAAGCCTAAGTTCACAAACCCTAAATTACTAGGGAACCTAGTAGTAGAAAAATAACATGTCAGCCATCTGCTTGGTATAGGAATAGAGGTATTCCAAAAAGCTAACTTTGACTGCTTTGATTATGCTCCTTTTATTTCAATAGAAGGCTTCCCTGAGGAGAGGCTCAGAATGGCTGAGCTAAGTTTCTGCTGTGAATTGCCTGTGAAAGGAGCCTATCCTTCTGCTTTACCTGCACATGAAACCGATAGGGTTTTAGGAGTGAGCTTCAATATTTTCTTTTATGATGTTGGTACAAAACGTGTGGTGTGTTAATGATGTTTCATAGGACATTAGATTTGGAAGATTAAAAATTATTTAGGAATGATTCCTATACAGGAAAATTTGAATTATTTGGTCTAAATAGTAAAATTAAGAACAAATCTAATGCTCCATACTACAGACATATACTTAGAATCAAATTGAGAATTTCTTCTGAAAGTGCTGGAATCATTAGATGCAGGTGACAAAAGGATAAATATCTGAGTGTTTAGTCAACAGCAAGGTGACTCTGAGCACGACGTAGTCTGGCTATTAAAAGCACTCGTGCAAGTGTGACTCTAGAATGCATATGACATACTGCTAGGAAAGAAAGTGTTAATACTGGGATATAAGCCAATGTGAGAGTTATTCTGACCAGTTATATTCAAAAGGTGAATTCACATAGAAGATTATAAAGTCTCTTAGAATGGCCAAGGCTACTGGGAACATGGCTTTAGAAATGACAGCAAAGCAGATTGAGAGGCAATAGGATCATTGCCTATAAATTCAAATTTTGTTGGAGAACCACGTAGGGAAAGGAAGTATTTGAGCTGAGGAACAGTAAGAATATTGTAAGAAGAATAAATGTGAATAGAGACACCATGAATTAATATGAGTTAAATGTCTGAAGAAAGTTTCTAAGCCCTTAATGACCAAAATTCTAGGCAGTCGTTTAACATGAGTGAGTGGCAGTTGAAACAAATGTGACAGATTTCAAAATTATAGTAGTTATAGTTATGATTATGAAAACTGTTGTAGGCTGTGATTCCCAGGAAAGAAAAGAATCTATGCAGCATGACAGGAGACTCTTTTCAGCAAAAAATTTTCCAAACCTTATAAGGCTTGGAAAGTAAGTGACTTAATTTGTATACTTACCACCAGGTCCACTGCTACCAAAAATCTTAACAGCTCAAGTGCTAAGAAAGTGGCTTTCTAAGATAAATATATTATCTTAAAGATTTGGAACAAATTGTTGACTCATTACCATTCACTTTCAGAAAGCTCTTAATTAAACTTTAATTTTCATTAATAGTCTTGAAGCAAGTATCTTCCTTTGACCCATCATCTCTTTCTTTAATCCTAGAATCCCAGAATCATCAAGGTTGGAAGATCACCTAGTCCAACCGTCAACCCAGCACCACCATAATCATTCCTAAACAGTGCAACATCCAGATCCCTCTTGAACACTTCGAGAGCTGGTCACTCCATCACCTTCCTGCACAATTTATTCCAATGCCTAAACACTCTTTCAGTAGATTTTTTTTCCTAGTATGTAATCTGAGCCAATCCTAGCAAATAAAGTATTTGAAAGAGACCCATCTTTAGTGATACAGAAGATTATGTCTTTATTTGCTGCATGTTTGGAAATACTGGCATTATATTAACTTTTCTTTACAATAAAAAAGAACAAAATAAATTTTTATTTTCACTTTATTTTTAAAATTGAGTTTTTCTTCACAATGACATTTGATTTTAAATTGGTGTTACTTTTGTCCTACTATATATTTTCTTACATATTTTATTAATGCAAACATAGTGATATAATATTTGGGTTCACTTTGGTTTTACATATGAATAAGAAAGAATGGATCATAAGCATTTGTAAGCTTCATGTGGACAACTTGTAAATAAAACTTTCCATTGGAATGCATGACTTTCCCTTGATCTGTCTTTGTACAGACATCATGCTTGTTTGGGCCCAAGTACATGTTCTTGAAATAAAATGCAGAGATTGCCCATTTCCAAGGTCTCTTGTTGTATTTATAAAGCAAAGCAGATATGGAAACAACAGTGTTCAAGGAAGGTACTGTCTTTCAGGGTTATTTACTGGTATTGGACTCAGAACAAACTTCCTGATGCAGTACAGACTAAAATCTAATAATCTAGGCTGCATGAGTTTCCTCCTGTTTAGTTCAAAGATTTGTCAACAACAGCTTCTTAGACAATCCTCTTAGTTATTCAATCACAAGAGTCTTTGAATCCTCTAATCTTTACAGTACTCTCTCCGAAGAATTCTGTCTCAGCACTGAACACACTTAGATACCAGATTAAAATATGAATGAGATTTTATTTTAATTAACAATTTTGCAATAGGAACTCTGCAAAAGAAAGTAGTATGAATGTTGAAGGTATCAATTAGCTGTAAAAAAAAATCACCTTTCTTTAAGGCAACTGGTGATATAAAGTTGTTTAACTGCACTAGATTTTTACTGTGGTGTAACAAATAAGTACAGCATAATTTCTAATACAAATTGCTTTAGAACAAAGGTATAATATTCAAAGGAAGTCATGTCTCATTTGTTTCTAATCTCGTGTTGTTGTGCCATTGAGGCTTTCTTATCTGTAAGTGATTAAATCTGTCTGGGACATCTGCCACTTATCAGGAATTTTTCAAGATATTTCTCATCAGAGTCACATAAAGTCTGTTACATTCAAACACACTTAAATGCAAACTCATTTACATAAGCATATAATAATCTATGGCTACCTTAAAAAAGTGTTAGAATATGATCCAGTGCTGTACAAAGCTCATGAGCACAGCACAAATCCTTCTTTCAATTTTCTATTTTTCAGTTTGTATTAATATGCAGGGAAATAAAATTAAAACACCATAAAATTTCCCATAGTATTTTTTAAAAACATTACTCAAAAACTCTTAAATTAGAAAAACCTAAATTTTCAATAGATGCTTTCATTTCTCATCCATTTGCATACAGACCCTAAAATAATCATACAACTGTAGGGCTGTAGAGAAGTTTGAGACGTTTTATAATCTTCATCCCCACAGCTCAAAGCAAGATGCAGGGTGACAGGATACCCTTTTCAGCAATCTCCCAAACCTTCCAAACTTTATAATACCTGACAGATTCTTGTCTAACCTATTCTTAAACATGTCTAGTGATAACTATTCCATAGTCTTCCTAAAAAATTTATTCCAGTGCTTCACTACCTCCATTTTGCAATTTTTTTGTCAACATAAATCTCTTTCAGTATAATTTGTCCTATGCTCTGTGAATATGGGATAAAATGTATTGTCCTTTCTCTTTTACCTCACTTTTTGGCAGTTTGCACATTTTCATTTTCTCACTGTTTATGTTTTTTGTTTTGTTTTGTGGGGGGGTTTTTTGTTTGGTTGGTTTTGGTGTTTTGGTTTTGGTGTTTTTTGTTTTTTTCTGGGGGGGAATGTTTGTTTTTGTTTGTTTTGGTTTTGTTTCGTTTCTTGGGTTTTTTTTTGTTTTTGTTTTGGGGGGGGGGGTGTCCCCAAAGGAAAAAGATTTGGGGCAAAGATAATAATTGTATGAAGACTAAGAATAATAGTTGATTTTATAATTTTTGGTGTGCAGAGGTGTGTGTTCCTGGATAAGAATCTTTTAGCTGACAAAAGCTTCAGGAAACTATATTTCAACTAACAAAATTAAAAATAAAAGAGAAAGAAGTGGTGGTATAGGTTCAGCTTGTGTGGCAGCTAAAGTTGCTCCACTACTGGGAACCCTGGCAGACCTTTACAATATGTTGAACTTCATGCCAGGCAGTGTTGTCGCCTTTGTTAATTATATAAAATTGCCTTTATTAGACCATCTTTGTTGCAATTATATCTTCATTAGTGGTAAACTCTTATACAGCAACCTGTGCAGAAGGTTCACTTCATGTACCTTTCCCAGGATCACAAAGAAATTCGGTGAGAGAGAGAGAACTCATTTGTCTGAGATAACTTCAGATTATAGCTATTTAAGACAATCTTTTCCCCTTCTGCAGGCTTCTGATACATTCTTTTCCAAATTCAGCAACAAAATAGGCATGTTCCCTGCAGACACAGATCACCACTCTCCTCCTTCTGAGTATTATTTAACCATAGTACTGAATAAGACTGGGCTGCCAGATCTATTTGACTTCTCATCTCATCCTAAGTCTCCACCTGTCACTGTTTCCTCTGTTTCTCTCTTTGACTGTACAACTTGGGATGTTTTAATTCTAAATAACTTAGATTTGAAAAAGGAGTAAAATAACTGCAGACACAGTGTTTTAATAAAACATGCTGGACAAGTGTAAATATAGGCATGAATGAATACTTACACTTGTCATGAAGTAATAATTTTTTTTCTTTTACTAAATAACTGTAAGCATTATGTCTTAAATTTATATGTCTCAGATTTACCAAGGAAAACACTGATATCTTTACAAATGGTTGGTACAAATGTGATTTAAGTATAAATGCAATTTATATATAAAAGTTTTATATTGCACACAGAAATGTACCTGTCACAATGCTCATTGCCTTGCTTTTTTCCCTGAAAAATGACTCAACAGATAATAGCAGAGATAATATTTTTAATAAATTATAATTTCTTCCTTTACAAATAAAGCTTTCTTCTTACTTTGAAAAATATTAAGTAAATGGAGGATTTACACAAAATACTTTTAATTAAAGAAATCAATCAGTGGAAAAATATTACAAATTATACCCTTAATTTCTTACATATTCTAAAAAAATAATTTCTTCCTTTTATACAACCAGAAATAAGTATATATGAATATTATGAGCCTAGAATTTAAAATAATTCAAGGAAAGAGAAAAAAAGAGCAACATTTCAGTCTGTAAAATGCTGTATAATGACATTCCTATTCCTTTACTTTCTTCATTTAATCTTCAATGAAAAACTTCTGAATTCACTACATTTTTAATTTCAGGCTGCCTACTTGATTGTCATGCATTAAATAACATGAGTAACTGCATCCTGCAGAATGATTAGAATTTAAAGGCTCTAGGAAAATACATCTCAGCAATAATTACAGCAAGTCTAATCCATTTTGGTACAGACAGCACACCATCACCTTTCTATTTAGTTTACAGGTTTTCAATGTAGTCAAATCAAATCCAAAACCTAAAAATTATAGCCTCTGGAAAAAAGAAAAAGACTTAAGCAGAAGAAATATAAGTGCTAAGAACAATATTTTTATTTTCTAACACATTAATGTCTTTTTAGTCAAGCTTACAAAGTGTACTGGATACATCCTATCTGTTTACAATTTCACGTAATGCAGTGATTATCTGGAAACAGCTAAGGAAATGTATTAGTGCCTCTGTAAAATGTACTTATAACTGTAATGTGGTTTTAACTGGGATTTTTCTGAAGGCCCAGCATTGGCCTTGTTTTGCTTCATCTCAGTTTGATTGGGGTTTAGTGCCCGGAGACACATCTTCTTGTGTCCCTGGTGTTCCTACAGTAATCAAGGATTTCTGGAGAATCTGCAGAGGGTTGATACTGGGTCTGTTTCAACAGTGTGTTGAGATTTTGTTCTTGGGATAGGGCACAGTTTCTCTAAGATGCATCTATTTGGTAAATTGATGTGTTGTAACTAGTGGATAGCAAGCACTAATAAACATGGTAATTTTCTTGGTCAAGGTAATTGAGGTAAATGAAGTGCATTACTCACTAAGAACATGCTACCAGCAGGAGTTCGCTTTATTAGCTTGGTTATGCACCACATACAAAATTGCCTCTTAATCTTTGTTTTGTTTTCTTTTGTTGCTATTAGCCAAATTAAAGCAGAAAAAAAATCTCCTTTTTGGGTCTTAGAAGGACTGATATAGTCTATTAGGTAATAGGATGAAAATGAAAATGTCAAACTACAAGCACGAAATTAGTCTTCCTGAACCACCCGTGTTCGTATGCAGTTTGCAGCACTGGAGCTCTCTTTCTGCATGTGAAAAAAAGCAGAATCAGAATAGTACACTTTCTGAGTGGGAATGCTAATTTCTTTTTGGTATAATTTTAATATTTTATTAAAATTAGTGCATTTCATATTAACTTATTTTTTTAATAATAGCTAGATTCTAAGGTGGCATAGTAAATATAAGATTTAATTCCTATCTAAACATAACTGAGAATATGTAGGAACTTGAGGTGAAATCTAGAAGCATAGGGAGTCCCAGTTACCTACTGTATTTTTTTCTTTATCTAGTCTTGTATATTTAGCCTGCAAATATGGATTATTATTTTATGCAGCATTTTGCAGAGTGGAGTTCATGATCTTTAACTGGGGTTTCAGCGTACTACCTCAGTATAAATAGAACATTGTAATCTCTTTGGTAATCTGGGCAGATGAAACACTCTTACAAATTTAGCTGGGTTTAAGGGCTTTTAAAAGGCACAGAGGAGAGAAAGGTCATAGAAGCTGTATGTGACTCTCCGTTTTCTCTCATCTATCCTCTCCGATGCTTTGTTTACCATTATTCCATACTCTGCTTTTTCCAGGACTTGCTGTGACTTCTTTGTCTCATGTTCTGATGCCAGGCATCCACTACTATTTTTTCCTTAGGCATCTATCTCCCCTCTGCTTTTACATGCTGAAACACTTCATACAGCCCTCTTCTCCATCAGGTTTATCGTCCCACAGGCTCCATGTTAGCTCCCAGCCTTCAGTGTGGGGTCATGCAGAGGTCTCTCGTTTGCCTCTCCTGTCTATATTCCTCTGCTTGCAGTGGGCAGGGGCTTGTCCTTGCATGTCCCTGTTGATGTGCCAGGTTTGCTTAAGCACTACTCAGTACCTCATAGGAAATGCTTGCATGACAGTTCAAAAAAGTGCAGGATTGTGTGTGCACATATGTGTTTTTATGAACCCTCCAAAACAGCAAGAAATCTCCACATTATAAGGGCTTTCAATGATGCTTTGTGCTAGTTCCTTGTTAATAAGACTGCTGTCTTCTATTGGAGTGCAAATGAGGTCCTGAGTGTTCTTCTGCTCCCCCATTTCTTGTGAAGAGTGAGGACAGTCTTAGCTCAACCCTCCAGAGGCCATTATTTCTCAGCAAATAGCTATTCATGAAAATTACCTATTGCTCTGTTACATTACCATTAAAGATGGAGGGGAGAAACAATATACTGGCAGACAGGCCCAATTTGTGTGCAATCCTTTCCAAGCCATTAGGAAACAGACATTAAAAGTTTCAGTCACTGGGTTGTAATTCAGCACTTGGCACATCATCCATTCTTTCGTGTCTCCTCTTTCAGACACAGTGTTCAGGTGGCTGAGACCAGTACTCTACTGCCAGTAGAGCTACCAGCCTCTCTACTGTTTATTAATGTCCATCCTCATGTACTCCTGCATTTTAAAAAAATGAGGATATGCTGAGAGGAAGAGACTAATTTTTTTTTTTTTCTTGCTGTGTGGTGGTTTAGTTTTCTATTGAATTTTTTAGGAGCAAATGCAGTATTTGTCAGAGCTGTCATTCACTTAGAAAGAGAAAAAAAAATTGTCTTTTTAGTGAACATTCAAAAACTTATTTTTCTATTGATACATACTACAAGCTGTATACTGCTTTGAGTAAAAAGTTACTCTAATGCAGCTGGACTGAACGAAGGGCGTCGCTTGTGCGCAATCTTGCAAACTGCCATACTTATAAGTAGTCTTACTGATTTCAGATAATTACATTAATATAATTGTTCATACAGCAGTATTACCTAAGATTTTAAAATTTAAAGTCATTATATGAAAGCTCATTGTGTTCTTCTCAAATTCTGCATAGAAACACACAGGTCTAATTCAAGTGAAAAATATGCTTTCCAAACAGGACAACTACCTTCTTCCTTACTCTCTGTATCTGAGCCTGCAAAGATGCATTTAAAAAATTAAATGTCACAGTAGCAACTGATAAAGGGAAACCTTTTCTATTAACAAAATTTCTATGAAGGGTGAAGTCCTCTGGATGTATATGTGTTGTGAATAAATATATATATCTACAAACTTCATTTTATTATGTGTATTATTCATGGTCTGTGGGCATACTGATGATTTCTTACCATGTAGATCAAGTGCCTTTTAATTAAACTCACCCACACTCTCTGTCCAAGGATCTTTGGTGTTCGCTTGAACACATAGACTCATGAAAGCGGTAACCTTGTTGAGGAATGGTGTCTGAATAAACTTCCATGACTGTTCAGAATCAATTAATTAAATTCTCTCAAAGGCATATTTTAAAAATGTTTCTCCCTCCAGCTCGTACAATAGATCTGTTTAGTTCAGTTTCATGCCAATGAGATGACACCAGCACCATGCCTTCCAAGATCTACTGCAGAATTTGGTGGATAACTGTTTTGACAGTAGAATTTACTAAATATTTACTGTATTTTTAGAAGTGGTTACTCAGATTAGACTGACTAGATATATCTGGATTCACATATGACACTGAGTCAGAACAGCTCTGAGAAGAAAATGTTTAACATAAATCTCCTTTTAACAGACAGATTTTGTTTCTACTAATAAGTCGCATACCCCTTTGCTTCACAAGCATATAGTAATGATGTTAACCATGAATACAGGATTTACCAGTGGAACTGTAAGTATCTAATAACATATTGTACAATGACAAAAAAGGAGATTCTTTATCTAGGTTTTCATTTTCTACCTACTGATTCACATCCAAATTACTAAGTTATTTAAAACATTTCTATTCTTTCTAGTCAGAGTTATTTTTAATTGCATATATTACTTTATGGAGCCATGTGCAGTAGCATTTTGCTTGATTATTCTTTGTCAGTCTAGTACAAAGTCTGTCTTGGAAAGGAAATAGGTAAAGATCTCTATAAATTACCTGCATGTCAGGGAAAGACTTTAGTATTTTGTCATTAAAATAATCAAAATAATAGAAGGCAAAGAGAAGTAGGAGGACTTTCTATCCTGTTCTAGCCTGAATATATCTGCTTTTCTCCATTCAAAGTGATCTCAGAAGGCAGGAACTTCATGAAGCTTAGCAAAGGAATTGCAAGTTTCCATACACGAAATGCAGTAACCCATGTGAGAGTAAAGGCTTGGAGCTGACTGACTATAAAACAGCTTTGCATAAAAGGATCTAGGTGTCCTGGCAGAGAACAAATTGAATATGAATCCACAGTGTGTTCTTGCTACAGTGAAGGCTAACTGCTTGCTCTGATTTAGAAAAAGCACTGGAGGTGAACAGCAAAAGGATGAAAGACAACAGAAGCAAGTTAAAGCCAAGGAAAATTCAATTTTATTTCATTTTCATAATAAGGGTGGTCAAATGGCGGATCCAAAAGCCCAGAGAAACTGTGGAAACTCCATTCTTGGAGATATACCTTTACAATTATACTGAACAAAGTTCTAGGCAACCTGATCTAACTGGGAATTGGATCTAAGCTCTAGCTGCTCTTGGTAGGAGTTTGGACCTCATTCCTTCTGAAGATCTATAAAGATCTATGAAGATCTTTATCTTCAGCAATGACACAGACAGTGGCATCAAGTGTAGCCTCAGGAAATTTGCTGATGGCACCAAACTGAGTACTGTAGTTAACAGCCCTTTGGATGGGCTGCCATCCAAAGGGATCTGGACAAGCTTGAGAAGTGGGCCCAAGGGAATCGCATGAGGTGCAGCAAGGCCAAGTGCAAGGTTCTGCCCTGGGTTGGGGCAACCTCCAGTATCAATACAGACTGGGGGATGAAGGGACGGAGGCCAGCCCTAGGGAAAATTGCTTGGGAGTGGTGGTGGTTGAGAAGCTAGATATGACTTGGCAATACAGACTTGCAGCCAAGAAAACCAATTGTATCCTGGACTGCATCTATGGAAATGTTGTCAGCAGGTTGCAGGATCTGATTCTTCCTTTCTACTCTGCTCTACCTGGAGCACTGTGTTTGGCTCTGGAGTGCTCAGTGTGGAAAGGACCTAGACCTGTTGTAGCAGGTCCAGAGGAGAGCCACAAATATGACCATAAACTGGAGGACCTCTCCTAAGGGGGAAGGATGAGAGAGTTTAGTGTTTCGGCCTGGAGAAGAGAAGGCTTCAGGGAGACCTTGCTGGTGGCTTTTTAGTACTTAAAAGGGGTCTATAAGAAAGATGGGGACAAATATTTTAGCAGGTCTTGTAGTATGACAAGCTGTTTTAAACTTGAAAAAGGCAGATTTAGATTAGATACAAGGAAGAAATTTTTTACTATAAGAGTGGTGGGATGCTGGCACAGTTTACCCATGAGAGAGATGGCAGATGCCCCACCCCTGAAAACATTCAAGGTCAGGTGGGATGGGGCCCTGAAAAACCTGATCCAGCTGCAGTTGTTCCTCCTCATTGCAGAGGAGTTGGACTAGATGACCTTTAAAGGTCCCTTCCAACCCAAACAATTCTATGACTCTATGAATTTGTGAATCTGTGCTTCTGCAATGAATGTAGACTACACCTAGATTATTGTTTTCTATTGTTTCCATTTTAGCAAAACAGTCACCTCTGCTTTTTCCAAAGGTTAAATGACCCTAGATTTTTCCCTGAAGTAATATTACTCTTTAATTTATTTGTCTCTTTTCAGGAAGGGATGATACTAATCCTCTGGTTGTGCAGACTAATGCTGATTAAATGGTATAACTCAGAAAAAAATATGCAGGGTAAAAAAGTCTTAAGTCAGAATGGTGTGACCAGCATTCCAGCTATTCAGGGCCGCATTCTGTGACTTTCTTCTTTGCTAAGGTAGAATAATAATAATTGAGCAGCAACACTGTTAAAATTAGCATATAACTGTAGTTGAACAAGTCCTTTTTCTCATTCTTCCAATTTAGGACGATGTTCACAAAAATTATCAAATGCACATATCAAATGAATGCCTCATATGTGTGTTGCCTTAGAATTGAAATAAAGCTCTTCAGACCCTTACAGGAGGGAATTTTAAAAAAATAATAAATGGCACACAGAAATATTAAGTCAGGATGTCAGGGGAAAAGCTTCAAATTTTTTAATTGAATTTACTCACTTCATATCTTCTTTCCCATCTTTGAGTTGGTCCTCTTCCTTTTGAGTTGTCTTAGCTGGTTCATTTGAGTTTTCAGTTTTTGAAGGCTCAGGTGCTTTTGCTGATTCTGTATGTAGAAAAAAAGTTTTAATTTTTTTTAAATGAAAAATTTTAAAGAATTATAATAATACTTTTGAAGGAATCACATTTTGTTTGACTTTATTTCTTCAGTGAACAAGCCCTACATGACATTGCTTCTAGGACCGGATCTCTGAAAAATTTCCTGCATAAATCTATTTCAATGTCATCTGTACAGAATATGTTTATAATAAGTACACCTTTTAGAATATGTAATTTACTTTTGGTTTCTAAACTAGATGCATGAATAGCCAGCTCATCAATGGTCAGTACAGAGCTCTTCCATATTTATGAGGGACAAGAACTCATGCAGTATGATAGAATTTTAGTGTGTGATTATTCTTTAAAAACGGTAGAGGACAGATAGATAGATCTGTCCAGAAATGTCTTGTGAAATACAGGGAGAAAATGAAGAGTAGCACATATGCTTATGCATAGAAATGCTAATGACATTATTGTTACCACAGTGTTTCAAGTGTGTTAAAAATATTGTTGCTTTAGCTGCCATGACAGCCCTGTTTGTTGCTGAGTAAATTATGAACAAAATATATGATTAAGGATGTGAGTATGTCATACTTTGGCTGGTCTATTTCTTCATTTTTGTTACTAGTAATTTTTTAAAATTTGAGTTTGAAATAAATGGTACAGTCTTTTCCCATTTAGGGGGCCTTAAGTAATGATTTTTTGCAATTAGTCTTATATCTTTGTTTTAAATTTCCATGTTGAAAAAGAATTTGATAGCTCTCATCAATCTGACACTTTGTGTAAATGAGAAACAAACTCAGCCTTCATAAATACTAAGTACACTATTGGAGAGGAAAAAGCTTGGCAGTAAAGCATCTCAGCAAATACATCAGGAGCCTGTTGTGTATTCTATATTTTAAGTTCAAGACATCTCAAAGAAAATCAAACCTTGACTATTTAAATAGATAGTCTAAGATTACTTTTCTGATATTTAAGCTTCATATTTAGAGAGCTATTCATTTCAGAGGGATAAAGGCACTAAACTGTTAAGCTACTCAGCTGGAAGGTGTTTCTTTCAATTGCTTTGAAGAAAAATTTTGTGAAGGGTTGTAGCTCAGTCTGTTTACAGCATTTGACATACCAAACTATTCAGCGACCACCATTTTATTCAGATTTTGGATCATACGTTCTTCCAGGTATCTATTAAGAAGAGAAACTATGTTTCTTGAGCTGAGTTTCAGACTTTTACCACACACACAATTACAGGACCAATGAGGCATTTCTAGCATTTTTTTCTTAGTATTTATGTTAAGATACAAGAACATTATGTGAGTCCTGCTACTCTTAGAGGAATTAATTTCTTAAATAGCATCAAGGACAAGACCTAGAGAGAAGTGTTTGCAGATGTCAGAAATATTCAACCCACGGTCTGACAATGAATTGAAGAGTGAAAAAGAAATCCATGTCCCCCAACATGTTGGATAAGTGGGTTTTGACTTGGGAAGTTAAGGGGTTAATTTTCACACAGCCCCTTGGAGACATTTAGCACTACTGAGTATGAAGAGACTGTATGAAGGGTTTGTATCACTTGTCACCGGTAAACTGTGAAGACTTTTGTGAGGAAATCCATTTAAAACTATGACATTCAACTGAATTTTATGGCCTAAATTGGTAACAGTATCTTGCCCAATTGCCCAATTCAGTGGAAATGCAGGTTATTGTTTCCTTTCTGCAGCAGTCAGTATTGCAGTACTATCTTGAGAAAAAGTCTGCTGAAAATCTGTCACTAGAGAATGTTCCATGAATGTTACCTGAAGGATTTGCCAGTGAACTTTCAAATTACAGAATAACATACATTCAGGGAAATGAAGACTGCAAAAAGGACTGTTGCTGTTCCTATCCCCAGAAAGGTTCAAGAAAATATGAAAGAGTTTCTACAATTTGATTTCAGGGGTTCAAAATGCTTTTCTGGAAGATGTGGCCAAAAAGACTATCTCTCTTTTTTTTTTTTTAGGAAGGAGGAATTTTAAAATGGGTTCAGTCTTCCAAAACAGTGAATAAATTCTCACAGTGAAATAAAATTTATTTCTCCTAGGCATTTCATGGAGCTGCTCTTACAGTAAATAAAGTGGCATTGGACCTATTTATAACTGATGAATTTGTAGGTCTTGCTACTGAACCCTAACTTATTAAATTTCTATGTAACCCTTTCCCCAGGGGATCTCTACAAATGATGCCAGTGACTTTGTGCTTTCCTTGTAGCACAATGCTCCTGAGATTTCGTGATCACCATGAGATGATGTAGCAAAGAAGACACAAGAGCCAAAAAATCATCACTTGCTGCAGTTTCTGCTTCTTTCTGAATTCCCGGTTTGTGGTTTCCCTGTTCTCTCTGCCCTGACTCCACCAACCAAAAAGGCATGTAGTCAATCAAGAGTTACAGTAAGGCAAATCTCAAGATTTCTGTAATCATCTCACTTTGGAAATTTTCTTTATTACAGTAGTTGCTCCTAGTTATATCTATACTGGCACAGAAGACAACCTGATATGAACAACGAGAACAGGAAAATGGTGGTGAAGGCATAGCATCCAGTTTACACCCACCAGATATAAATATCAGGCATATCTGGGACATGTATTTCAAATGAGATCTGTTGTGACCCTCTGAAATTAATGACAATCAGCAGTTCGAGTAAAGCAGTTTGTCTCATGGAGTGCTTCTTAGGCTTTAGTTTTAGTCTAAAGGAACCAGTTATGCATTCCTACAGGTTTTTTGGTGGAAAAAGCAGAGCACAGCAGGGTACAATTAGATTTTTTTCAGAAGGCCATCCCTTATTTGAAATAAAGAGCCAGTGTAGACACATTATTTGGTATAACCGGCTCCTGAATAAAACCATCCTTCTCTGAAATGACAACACGTATAGGAAGCAAAGACCACACAGTTAAATATATGATGTTTGCAAAAATTCTATTGCAGAAGAAAACGGTTTCTCAGCCTGCTAGATATTCTCAAGGTATTCAGTCTGATGTCTGAACCCACACTGACTATTGCTGACTAGACTCAGACTAGTGGAAAACCTTTAAATCCCATGAATATTCCAGACTTTCATGTACAAGAATCCCTAAACTTCTAGGACTAATACAGGGCTTATTTGCATTAAGATTAGGATATCAGGGCTTAGCCACTGCCAGCTGTGTGTCAAGTTTTAGTATTTCTTTCTATGTGAAATTGTGAGGACTGTCTGCGTAGTCGCATTTAAAATAAAACAGTTGCTCTTCACTGCTCAAATCTAGTTCATAGCCCTCTGACTTATGAGACCACGCCAAAGGAATACCCTTAAGAACAATGTGGTAGTCATTTTAGGGAAAATTTGGAGTACAGCAGTAAGTTGCCAGAATAAATGATGATCCATCATGTAGATGGCAGGCTTACAGGGCAACAAAGAAATCTTGTATTTGTCTGTATAACTTTGGTCATGGTAAAGAAATTAAGAGTGAGAAAAAAGAGGCAGAATCATGCCAAGACAGCAACAATGAAAAAATTTTCAAAACATATAGACCCATGCTTACTCAACAAAATAAGGGATTTGAGTTTTACTAAATTATTGCCATTCCCATTGTACTGGAATAAAGGTAAGTGAAGTTGCCAGTAGTTAGGTTAAGTGGGAGTTGAAGAATGCAGATCACTGGTATCTACATACTCTAGCTTTTGACCTGCCCATAAGAGTAATATGTTTTAAAAATTAATTGGGAGAAGCATTGCTGGTTCTGTTTTCAGATGGAAGTGACAGTTATGGAAGTATTACCTTGAGGGCAAAACAAGACTTAATGGAAACCCTGAAAAACATACCTAACTCAATTTAGATGCCTACTGAAGCTTCTTCATACCATTGATACACTAGGACAGCAAGGGCAAGGAACAAGATGTAAGTTATAAGACCTATGTGTTTACTTCTCTTAGTCTTTCAGATTTTTTCTCATTTTTCACAGGTTTTGGTTCTTCCAGGAGAGAATTAGGACAGGAAAAAAAGCATCTTATTCTTTGGCCAGTAATACTATCATGATCCTTCCAGCACTAGATATATAAGGGTTTTATATTCTACTATAGTAAGCAGTTAGGAAACCGAAGGGCAGATTAAGTCTGTCATTTTACTCTAGTATATCATTTCTTCTACTTCCCAGTCTTATTTCTGCTGCTAGTGATGTTATTCAAAAGCCCTATATTTGCAAAAGGTGATTACCACCTCTCCAGCCTGGCTAGGACAGCTCCTTCTGCTTACCCCTTCCAAAGGTCAGAGTGGAGACCGAAGTGCTGAGATGCCAGCCAACTCTTCAGAGCAAGGGAAGAGATTGCCTGAGCAAGCAGCTGCAAACAGCAGCAGGAGGCTTAGGGACAGAGGAATTTGCATTTTGTACTGTGGAGACCACCAGCCCTACTGGTAATTCATCATCAGTAGCTGTCAGACAATCTGAAGGGACTTTCTTCCAGAAAGTAATAAAACATAGGGTCACTAGGCTAGCTTTAAAATTTGTATTTCTTGGATCACTTGTGTCCAGGCACACATTTCATACCCATAATAACTGGCCTTTATGATCACAAATGTATTATCCTTATTGCAAATAATAATAAGTGTCAGCAGCTGGATAGTAGCAGTTTGAGTATAGAACAGAAAAAGTGCTTTTGTTTTGCTATACTTCAGGAAGGGAAGAATTTCTTCACCAGAATTCCCAGCCAGTTCCACTTTGTACAAGCAGTCTTGCTTCCCCTCCCATCTTTACTGGTTGAGGATATATGAAGGTAGAAGCTAGCAGTTCCTTATACAAAAAACAAAGAGTTCCCTGGGCTACTTCTTTTGGCTGTTCAAAAGCAAATTTTAGGACAACTTGATCACTGGCTTACATAATTTCACTTCATTTTGAATGCACAATATATTGTTTTACAGGATGATTTACAAAACATTGACTCGTTTGTATGTTTTGTGTTTTTTTCTTTAGTGGAAGCAGTATTTCCACCAGAAGAGCCTGGTATAATGTCTATTTTATATTCATTGAATATATGGTTAAATGCTTTCTTCTGCTGCTATTTTCTTAGTGACTTTTACAGAATAGTAGGCATTTTAAAATGCACTTAACAACTACTATATGATGACACAGTGATGTGTTGTACTAAATATAGTTAATAGAACTGCTATGCATGTAACACAGTTGTAAATGTTAACACTGAGTTCTGATGTTTATTACCAGGATTAATAAAAATAAGGTTTATTTAAAGAACATTTAATGTTGCCTTTTTGTGTTCCTTCAGTAATGAAAATAGTCCTGAAAAATCTGATGGGCCTGAACTGTCTTGATCAGTTTTTCAATATGTAGCAGAAACACAGAGAATTAGTCATGGTAGAGAAAAAGACAAAGATAAAGGAACGCTTTATTTTTGTTCTTTTGAATACATACATTTAGTTGTTGCCTGAAAGCCTTATGTAGCTTGATGGTTGTGTTCTATGCTGTTTTTGGCTGGGGTAGAGTTAATTTTCTTCACAGTGGCTGGTATGGGGTTATGTTTTGGATTTGTGCTGGACACAGCGGGGATAATATAGAGAGAAGCTTTTACTGTTGCTGAGAAGTGTTTGCACAGAGCCGAGACCTTTTCATATTGTCATGCTGGTGAGGAGACTGGGGGTGCATGAGAGGGTGGGAGGTGACATAGCTGGGACAGCTGACCCAAACTGACCAAAGGGATATTCTAGATCATATGACATTATGCTCAGTATATAAAGTGAGGGAAAGAGGAGGAACAAAATTTGGAGCGATGGTGTTTGACTTACCAAGTAATTGTTATGCATGATGGGACCCTGCTCTCCTGGAGGTGGCTAAACACCTGCCTGACCATGGGAAGCAGTGAAGTAATTCCTTGTTTGGCTCTACTTGTGTGTATGCCTTTTGTCTTCCCTAATTAACTGCGGTTATCTTAACCCCTGAGTTTTTTAGCTTTTATTATTCCAATTCTCTTCCTGATCCAGCTGATAGGGGAGTTGAGTGACAGGCTGTTGGGAATTGGTTGCTGGTTGGGGTTAAACCATGACATGTTCATATGATAAAACTGTTTTAGTTAATATACAAATGTTGGCAATTTTAATGGTGCATGGAAATACTTGAGGGGTAGACAGCATTGTTTGAAACAGACACACTGCATAAAAAGGTGAGTAGAGCCTGCTAGTAGAAGAGATTGGCTAATGTTTGAGTAATTTGGGGGGTTTATAGCAATAATTTATATCCCTTAGAAACATAATTTTAAACACTTAAAATCTGTGACTTCTTTTGGCTATTTCTCTTTATTGTAAAGTGTTAAAATTTCAAAAGAGGCTAGAAGTCTCAAATTGGCTCTTAAGTGTTATTACCTGCAAAGGAACGTAGAGAACAAGTTCTCTTAAATAGTCAAGAATAAAGACTAACTTTACATTTGAAGTAGAATGAGAATGAGAGAACTGGTCTACAAACTCCCTGTGATACTTCTGACATAGTTAATAATTTGCCTGATTGTCCTTCCCTCCCAGAGGTGTTCTTGAGCTATCCATAAATATCTGAAAGATGGCTATAGGGTCATGAAGATGTCAAGAAAAAATAAACACACAGGAAACCTACGGATAAAGAAGAAAAGTGACTTCTGCTGTGACATTACAAAATACACAGCTTTGTGATTTTACAAGTAAAATTTTTTGAATGAATGCTATGTGCAGGGGGAAAACATTCAGAAGTCAGAGAGGGTGAAGTGAAACAATCTAGTAGGTCCGTCTTACTAGTCTTACTAGGTCTTACATCTTACTAGGTCTTACTAGTAGGTCCATCTTAACCCTCAACTTCAGTGGATAAAAAAATATTATATGTTTATTTTCTATGTAAAGAGAGAGAGATTGTGTGAAAAAACTGAATTTCTTTTCCTAGTGTTTAGACCTGTCAGTCATGTGAAAGATGAAGATCTGAGAGGAATTAAATGACTTTGCATCAGTAGGAGTGAAAGTAAGCTGATTAAACATATTCAGGTTCTTGGTAATTTTTAAAAAAAATATTGTATGGGAATAATAGCTGTCTGTTTTCTGAGTGCCAGTGAAGAGTATAAAGGATAAGACAACAAGGAAGAAGATTATTTCGAAGTCTCTATGCATTGATAAGTTTAGTTCATTGGACTGCAACATATTATGTCATATACTTAATTTGTACTTCTTGAAATACAAACCACTTATTTAACCCTGGATTTTGAGGTGCTAGGGGACAGGTTTTGTAAAGCTGCTTAAGAGCAGCTTAAGAGTCAAATTCATAACAGGCCAAAGGGAGTTTTTAGCTGGAAAATTGCACATCTGACTCAAGTCACCCTTCTTGGAGGCTTATAACACAGTGGCAGTCCGTGTAGATTTAGCTAGCACCTAATTAGCCAGAATTACCCAGGGTTTTACAGCAGCAGGATTTTGGTACCCTTAATAAGTAGATCTTCTTTATTTCTAGCTACAGTAAAAGAGAGTGACAATATCTGCTGGGAGAATTATTTTTTCCTTTTTTTTAACAGTTCAACAATGTTGTAATATAGATGCATACTGAAATAAGAGTTCTTCCTTTCTCCTACTTTCCTCCCATGTCTCTCTAGTCTAGGTTTTACACAGTTGACCAGGGAACTCTTTAGCAATGTGAGAAATATGGGTTTGAACTTCCTTATTATGAAAGAGGCAAGACATAACAGCTGGACTTATATATGAAAGGGAGCAACTGTCAACATCTTCTGCCTTTTTTTTTTTTTTTGAGTTAAACATTTACTGGAAAAGTGAATTATCCCTGAATACTGAACAGAAGTGGGAGAGAGTCTGGAGTGAACTTTCTCTGAGTCACTGCACTGCTCACTTGAGATGCTTTACTGACAATCTAGTCTCTGAAAATACTAAATATCATAGAATGTTAACATGGTACTCTCCCAGATGGGATATTCTGTCTACATTATGATCCAGAGGTGTAACTAGCATATATACAAATACTTATGTTAGTTTTAGTTTAGCTTTCTCACTCATCTCCTACCAAGAACAAAGCAATGTCAACATAGACTTTAGTAAAAGCTGAATAAATGTGATTGTGATTCCAGAAAAAATCTTTGAGACATTTGTTGATTTAGTAGAAATAAGAAGACTAAAAACCAGAATATTGAAAAAAATAGTTTATAATAAGGGAAGAGTGAGAAGATGAGAACAGACTTCAGAAAAGGAGCACTTAAATGTGGCACTGAAAATGTTGAGAGAAAGGGAAAGAAAAGAGATGTTGGAAAGAATAATACTGGAATTATCTGTTAGCAGGGTGAAAGAAATTGTGAAACTGAGAGTGATAATGCTGTCACCAGCTAGCAGGTGGAGGCTGGATGTGTTCTTCTAAATAGCATAACCACCAACAGAGCTATTGAACAGCAGTGGGTAAAACAAGGGAAGCATTTGTATAGCCACTCAGTGATGGAAGGTGATAAATACGCAAAGAAACTATAGCAATTGGATTCAACATCACGGAGAACCATTAATTAAGTGAATCACACTTTGTTAAATACACAAAAAAAATGCAGGGAATAAATTAAAAAAAAAATCCATTATGGAACAAACTGACTAAGCACAGAGAATTAATTACAGAGTGTACTAATTATGCAGAGAATTAATCACAAAGCAAGCTACTGAGACAGGGGAACTGAGGAGGAGGAGATGGGGCAATGAGTAGCCAACAAAGAAGCCAAAAGCACCAGGTGCTGCTGAGTGAGGTAAATGGCCAAATTTTAATCAAACAGGCTCCAGTGGTGCCTCCTGCTGAATTCTCATCTGTTCTGGGAACATTATGCTGCTTTGTGAAGTGTGAGGAGGAAGGGAGAAGGTGATGGCTGGTTTTGGCCATGTGAAAATAAGGGGGATGTTGATTTGTGTTTAGGACTATGGAACTGCAAACTGATACTATGATTAAAGCTTTACTGGTCTGTTTTGTTCTGATTATACCAGGGAGGCTAAAGAGAGATCATGGAAAGGCTTTTCTCTAACTCATTCAAAGTTCTCCATTTAGCTGATCTCCCTTAACTAGTGTTGTTTGAGCCCGGCCTGTGCTTTTAATGATTCTCTCCAAATTTGTACATACACCATGAAATGATTTCTTTAGTCTCTAGTCCTAGCTTACCTACAGATATTCTTATTTTCTTCTTCTAGCAGCTATCCACATGATTTTAGGTCTGATACAAAGTTCAAGACATTTCGCAGGAGTTTTATCTAGACCCTCTTGTGACCTGCTTGAGACCAGCCTCCCTTTTCTGCCCAGAGATAACAGAGTTCCTTGTTTGGCTTAGATGATAAGGACTTACGTACAGGAATTCATAAGCTTTTCCTGAGGTGTGGTGCCTGAGTAATTTCTCTGGCTTGTGTAGCCATTGGCTAGCTAACGTATTAGTACCCAGTTTCTTGTGGCTCTTTGAAAGTGAGACTGGAAGTACCTTCCAGAAAACTATGGATTAAAAAATATCCCAAAAATACATGGAGTCTAACTATGTTATTATACTTTCCTAAAGTAATTAATAGTGCAGTTATTACTATGTCACCACTTATTTTATATTTTAACTGGGAAAAAAAAAATCACAGAATCACAAGATATGCTGAGTTGGAAGGGACCTGGAAGGATAATTGAGTCCGACTTCTGGTCCTGCACAGGACAGTAGTTTAGTATCCCAAAATATAGATTAATGAGTTTTACTAATCTGTATAATTAGATTAGGTTTTAGATGGATACTTCGTTCTGTCATGGGATAGCATCTGTGATTTAATATTGTTAAAAAGCCACAAAACATCAAATATGATTTTTTCATTGTTGCTAGTTAATTCATGTCAGACTTTCTCTTTCCTTGATTTCATGCTACAGCCATTATATAACAAGATAATTGCTTTAAAGAGCCTTTGTTTAAAGTTTCATTATTCAAGGAAAGGAATTGTGATACTTGTCATGATAACACAAAGCACAAGTAAGGATTGTGAAATTTCCTTGTAGTCTTTTTCCAGTTGGTCATCTGTCCTTAATTCATCTCTATCACAGAAAGTTGGAGGATCCTGTCTTTGCTTTTCTGCTTCAGTGAAATGAACTGCTCTCCTAAAGAAAAGCATGGAGGAGACAGGAAAACTGGACTCTGTGTTTTATTCCAGTACTGGAGGATGGAAAAGAAAGGAGCTGTGCCGCTGATGCTGTGAGGAAGGGAAGAGGGCACATGGCCCAGCAATAGTTGCTGCTTCACCCATCCTGAATGTTTATTTTTGTAGCTGTTGTAGCACTTGTTTTGGCTCTGATATTAGCAAAATGGGCTTGGTCATTGGAGATGATGGAAGAGGGGAGCAGAATACCCATAACCAGCTGCCTCTATTTTTAGAAACCAGTTGCTTAGGCAAATAATCACCCCGTTTTACTTCCCTGAGCTCTATGTTCCTGTGTTCTAGACCTGAATGTCTAGATGGCAAATATTTTTAATGACATTGCTTTTTTTTTTAATTATTGATTTTTAAAAAAATGCAAATGGCTACTCTGTGAAATATTTAAATGTCAGATAAAGTCTGTCTCATCTCTGTGGGTTTTTTTAATACATGTGAGAAGTATACCCCAAAGATACATTAAAAATATACAATTTTCTTCCTTAAGCTACTAAATACCTTTATTTTAAAGTAAGATTTCTAAGAAGTCAACTTACAGTAAGAGGAAATAGATTTTCTTAGACTAACTGATTAAAGTGGACAAGTTCATGAGGAGACTGTGTGCATGAAAGCTTGTTGCCTTTTATTATTGTTGGATACTGCTCCTATTTTTGTAACAAATCATTGATCTGGGGTCAATGACAATTCAGAGATCTTAATTTCTTCCACAAATAAAAAATAGGAGCTCCTGCCAGAGCACTTAGAAGAACAACAGTTCTATTTACAACCTTATATAGTATAGATATATTCTGTCCAGATAATCTTCGAATACTCATAAATAGCTTATTACTGACCTTGTTGCTTTGGTACGGGTTCTGCTTTGTTATTGGCCTCTGCTTTCTGTGGATCATCTGTTTTATTTTCATCCTTAAAAAGATAAACAGGATTAGAAAATGTAGGTGCTTATTGTTGAGAATGATAAGGGCGGTTTGATGTCTGCAACATATTTGTACGAATTTGATTAACTGAGTTGACACACACTGACCATTGTTCCTGGGTGTTCTGTATGTTTTTCCAGATGGATTCACAAAAGGACTTGGATACTGAAATGAAAGACTGGTATCTTCACATCCTCTGTGCAAACTCAGTTTCTTAGCCTGGACTTCTGCCACTACCTGTTCCCAGAACTGACTTGCTCAGTGCTGCCTCTCACAAACCAGTTTGCATCTCTGACTTAGTCATACTTCTGCCTAAGCTAATATACCTCGCATGTTTTGAGCTACCTTACCACAATGACAGATAAAATACTGAGATGGTATCAACTTTCACTGCAAAATAATAACTTCCTCCCACACTTACTGACTTAGATCTATGAACCAAATCCTTGTGTACCTGTACCTTGTTTTATCTCAGTTTTAACAGAGTGGCCTTTGAAGAAAGGAGTGAGAAATGCATGGGCACTCTCAGGTGTTCACAGTACTATGTAACAACATATTGTCAATCAAGTCCATGAGCATTTGTTTTCCCAGAAAGAGTAAATTTTCCTGGTATGTATCATGCTGATTACTAGTGAAAGATAATATCAGCATATAGAAAAGTTATTTGACTTTAGGAACTTTCAGGTTTCCATGCACTTTTTCCCCCCCCTCTTTCCTAACTCAGTGTTTCTGAAATTAAACTGAGTTTTGTCTTTTTCTGTGAAAATATTGGGTTTTCCTGTCTGTTTTTATTCAGAGAATCAGGAACTGAATTTCTAATATGTGTCTATAGAAAAAATTATGTATATATATAAAATTAAATTAAAATCCCAATACATCTATATCTGTGCATACTAGAGATACTTGCAAGATGCTTTTTTACAAAGTTGTTTTCTATGTTTCAGGATCCCTCCTAATAGCATAAGTACATTAATCAGTGCATTAATTAGTAGATTAATCAGTTACCAGATATGATATACATTTTTTCTTTTCTTTTTAGATGGTGTCTCCATGCAGGAAGAAAATATTCCTTGATCCATTCATCTGCCTCCATCTTAACAGTATTTGGAATAGCAGAGGCTGATGGTGATATGATCCGAGTGTTGTATGTATGAAATTATTCTCACCAAAGGAGTAATCCATGTCTCCTGTGAGACCTAAATATATTTTTTTTCCTATAGCACTTTGCCAAGTGAGATATCAACCTGCACAGAAGTCACCTGTTGAGGTTCAGTATTTTTCTTTCAAGACAGAATTTTATTGACAGAAGAAACCTGTACTGTAGAAGAAGCATGAGCAATGCATGTAGATCTGAAATATATGAAGGTTATTGAACATAGACATTTTTGCCATTTTGTATGGATGGCAGTGCCTGTTATTCTTATTTATAGCAACGATAAACCAAATCTGAGTAGTAGTTGGGCTGTGTTAAACTGCACCTCTTCTTGAGGTTGTACAGACCTATGAGCCTCAGAAAGGGATTCAGTCTTACAAACATTTATATTGCTATCAGTTTTACTTAAAATTGTAAAGCTTATGGAACTCTTGTACATGCAAATCAAGGCTCCTAGAATTTATGTCAGTGTCTTTGTATATGCTCAGCTTTTATAAACTTGTCAAAAGAAACCACTTACTTAAAATCAAATTTATAATGAAGGATTTTCAATTGTTTCAATAAGCATTAATTCAGATTAATAGCTCTGGCTAATACTAAAGAATCTGTTTCACTCTCCTAATTATTTGGTGAACCCCTAAATTGTTGCCATTTTGCCTTGATTATGTCAAGTTGGAAAAAACCCAAAGCACTCTCTAAAACACTGTTAGGAAAAGATAAACATTCAAAGACAACAAGAGAAAGAGTATCTATTTTTTTGTTTGTTCAGTTTAAAATATTCTGTTACTTGAACTGGAAATAATGAATTAATTTTCATAGTAAAAAATTACTAAAGAAAAATATAGATAGTAGACTAATACGACTTACTGTATTTTTCAAAGAGGAGTTACATTAGTAAAACCAAGCTCAAAAAAAGACTTTTTAAAAAAGCTACTAAATTACTTTGCCCTTCCAACAATTATGAGGAAGCAGACAGATATATGGCTTTATGTCATTCCAATATTCAGAAAGAACAGACTGACATTTCCTGCCAGAAGGAAATCGGGTGCAGAGGAATACATCAGCATATGAAAAATCGAGATACCAGTATTTCCAGTTCTCCATTTGCAATGTTGATTAAGACCTCTCATAAGCTTGTACTATTTCAGATTAGCCTTATTTGTAAATCAATTCACAAAAGGAGAAAATCTTCGTAAAGAAAGGATGAAGAATAAAGGCATTTTTTTGATTTTTCTAAATAAAGAGTGATACCATGTTCAATAAATATATTTGAAATTCTAAACTTTGACATTTATTTACATAAATCCTTTCTGAACAAAATGCAAAATTAACAAGTCTACTATAGACAACAAAAACTATACCTGGCCTGTCGATGCCTTAGGTGGTGGAGGGGCACCTTCATTCTTGCGATCTGTTATCTCAGGTGCTAATTTCGGTCTAGAAAATACTGATTTTAGTTTTCTAAACATCTTGTCTCTTCAACTTCCCTGAAGCCTCTATAACTCTTTTACCATGAACAGGTTTATAGCATACATTTTCTTGCCACCAGTACTCAAGCCAATTAGACACTTAATCAGATTTAGGTCTGATTAGTGCCTTAAAGAAATTCCTTGCATGATCTGCTTCAGTGACATTTTTTTTGTCATCATTAATCCTTTTTTTTTTATGTTGTAGACTAGGTTATTTCTAGTCTTGACAATTACACTATATACAGCTCAATTTTTCATGCAAAAATTCAGAGGAGAGAGACCACTTTCTGTTTGGAATAAATCAGTGTCTAACCTTTTATGTATTGGATATTAAACACTTACTTTATATTTAGAAATGAAGTTTTAAGTCCTTAGTATACCTGTAGTTTAACCAGGAAATGGAAATGAAAATGATTAATTCATAAATAATCAAAATTTCAACCACTGAGATCTCAAAAGGTTAAATTTCTTTGCAGTCCTGAAATGTTTTTTAGTTTTTTTTTCCTTTTTTTTTTAGTGAATGACAGTAAAAAGTCTTCTGTTGGACTTTGCTTTAGCAACTTTATCCCTGGTTTGATTTCATCCTTCTTATTAACACATGGAAAAATGTCACCTTTCATTTTTTATTGTATTTACCAGTAATACAACTTTATGCAGTCTTAGCTACAGTTTTGATGAGAATAAGTGTTAGGTGAATATCCTATAAATTAGCAAAACATAAATTTTTATTGAGCTTTTAACTGGGACATGATTTTGAGATTCTATAGGCTTTGTTGATCTTATATAAATCTCTATAAAATCAAACATTGTTTAGTTTATAGGTAAAATTCAATTCCCAGTACCTCTAGTGTCATGATGATTAAGTCCCTGTTAACCAGGATCTTTACAACTTGCCTCTTTTATTCCCTTAATTTCCCTTTATTTATTACAAGTCTATGCCTTCACTTTGAGCTCTGAATTTGAGCTAACAGCTCAAATTTATGCTGAACATCAAGGCATCAAGAAATACAGAAACCTACTCCTTTGAGTTATTCCTTAAATTACATATTTAGCAATTACATTGAAGTATTGAAAATGTTCCTCCTTGTGGTTTCTATTGTCTGGCAAGAATGGTTTGTAATCCTATTCTACCGCAGTAGTAACTGTAAGAATGAACCAACAATTTTCATTACTTTACAAGCCGTTTTCATCCATTGACACTTACAAAGTAGACTTTATAATAGTTGGCCAGACTTCAATTTCGTTACTGGGAACCTCCCTGTACATGACTTCATAGCTGTTAGATGCAGCAAGAGATTGGAACCTTCCCTTTTTATTAATCTCTATGGTCTAGTTTATTTCAAAGGCAATGCAACTCTTGCTAATCTTTCACTGTCTTCTTAAAATTAGTGTTTGAATGACAAAAATATAAATGAATATCCAAAGTGTTTTCACTTATTTGTGCAGGTCTGGATGATAGGTAGCTTCTTTTCTTTTAGATGTGAGTTTTTACATTGCCTCTAAATAGAAGAAATCTTATAAGATATCTTAGAAAACACGTTAGTTTTTCTTTTACCAGGTGAAATTGTAGTGGATTAAATTGACTAATTCAGAAAAGTTTAAACAATGTCCACATAAAAACTATACCTGACGATTGAGCCTCTGAGAGCAACTTTAATTTTTTTATTATAGAAAAGAAATTCTTCATTGCTATAATTTTTAGAACAAAAAGTTTTGTTCCCTTTTTATTAAAAATGGAGAAGTTCTACCTAAAACATAATACAATGAATATATAGCATATATTAAAGGAAAGTAGGTATTTCAGTTAGGAATTTTTGCAAAATGATACACGTTTATCTTTTAAAAAGTGCCAAGCAGCAGCACGTTTTAATTATTTTTTTTTTAAATAGAATATTTAGGGTGGTTTCAATTTATAATTAATAGGCGTGCAAAAGGAATGTAGCAGATATTAAAAGGAAAATGCCTTTGGGAACATGTTAATAGCTATTGACACCCACAGTTGATGAATGTTATATTGGTTTAGTCTGTGACTAATTAAATAAATGTTTGCAACCCCTTCATATGATCTGATTTTGTAAATAACAAGCAAACCACAACAAAACTAATATTTTGATACCATGGGAGGAAGAAGCTCACCTTCTGACCCTGGTAAAATGATTGATCTGCTTCAATGTGTCATTTTTCTTTAATGTTCTATGGCTATCTAGTTATTTTTACCACACTTTGAACATACTGAAAGCACTTCAGTGGATTGAATACCGTGATTCACTGTTAAGTAAGAAGATTAAAAGTGCAGCAGCAAAGAAGACAGCCTGTGTCTACTTAGCTTCTTAGCTCCATTGGCTTTGGCCAATGCTTACTGGATTCTGTATTTATGGTAAGCAGAGATTTCAAGCCTATCTCATATATTCTCTACCTACAGGTGGAGTATATCCTATATTTATTAATGATGTACCTCCTTTCCCATTTTCTTTCTTCAAGGGAGTACTGGTTCTTCATTAAAAAAATTTGAAATATGCATCAGGTTTCCAAACTTTTGATAACATTTTTTTGGAGGGATTTTATTTTTAATCTTAAAGAGTGCAGTACTTGAATCATAAGAATATACAAAGAGAAATCTGACTTCTTTTTCTGAATAATTAAGACAGTCACTAAGAAGAAGAGATTCCTTTCTTCAGGACTGTTCTTTGCAGTAGTTTGCTTTGTGTTGGTCATTTTTGTCTGGTACTTGTTATAAAATGCTTGAAAGCCCTGTGAGCACAGATTTAGCTGTCAGTGTAGTTAATAAACATAGAGTGAATTTCAAGAACTGCTTTTCATTCCTCAACAGTCAGTGTCAGTTGGTCCATTTGTTTGACTGTACAGATCAACAGATAAAATTTGAATTTTTCATTTTTGTGTTAAATCAGGTGTAAATGTTAAAAAGATTTTAACATTAAAGCCTGAGTTTCGCTTCTATTCAGATATTCCATGATGCAAAATGTAGTGCGTAGATGCTCTTCATAGCTCTCTTCCTCCAGTTTATCTTCATAATTCAAGGATCTTGAGAACTAAAAGTAGAACATCTTTATTTAGAGTTCTGTAATAGGAGCCAGACAAAAGCTGAATCTAGCACTTACCATAATTTTTTCATCTTCACAGTGTAAGATTTGGCAATTTTCCTGATTTTTCTGAATTAACAAAAATTATAAGACTAATTTGTCTGTCTTCCTTAATGTTTTTATTAAAACACTATTTTTCCCCCCCTCTGAAACAGAAGGATTCTGGAGCTCAGATTGTTCATATCTACTCATTGTCTTCCTTTTTAAACTGAGGTGATCTATCATCTAACTATCTCTGCTTTACAAAAGAAAATTAATTCCTGTTTTTAATGGAAATATGTCTCCTTAGGCATATTATCACAGTCATCACCAGATGTGTGCATTATAACTGTAGTATTCAGTGAGGTATCTTTAGAAATTACAATTACTTTAAAGATGATTCTTCACCATTTTAATATATCTAATTTTACACTGGTTCATAAGTCTTAGGTTGCAGTTTATATGCTGGCACAAATCCTCTGCATTCTAAGTTTGCAGCAGTAATAGGTCTTATGGTCTGGAGAAATCTGAAAATACACAATAATCTTGATTTTTTTTTGGCCTTCAAGAAATGCAAACTCTAATTTTTCCTTTCAAATTCAGTTTTATTTGTCAAATGCAATCAATAGGATTTGTTCAGCTTAAAGAAAAAAGAGATCAGAACACTTATGTGGCAATAGGCTGAAAAAGACAGAATGATGATAGTTCCTATTTCTTCTCACATTACTCTATATAAACTTGCTTAGTTAGGTTGGGAGCCATATCCCAAAGACTCATTTTCCAGAGCCTTCACCAGGTCCTGGATAGCTTGGGTATGATCACAGAATCATGCCATACTGTGATGGATGGGTTGGAGGTGGTGGCAAAATTGACTGTCAGCCTGCCAAAATTATGATGGCTGATGCCAGTTCTTGCTACTGAGCTCTTTTGATGAAAGTGACATGGGAATCGAAGGAATGGGACATAAGAAAAACATAAGCCTCCTTATGTTTAATTACATCATTCATCTGCAGGCATATTAAAAGATATGGAAATGTTCTTGTCTACAAGTAGAAGGTACACTTACCTTAACAATTCTGACTTTTCTAAAATTATTTTTTCTGTCTTTTTGGCATCTTTTTTTGCCCCTCTCAGAACAAAAAAAGACATCACTAGTAGATACTTATGCCTGTACTTCTTATGGGCAGAATTTCTTTAGTAACAGTATTGTTTCTGCCTACAATGTGACTCATCACATGAGAAAAATTTATCTGCTAAGGTAGTGCTCAAAAGTATCCCTTAAAAGAGTACCCAAAATGAATCTCTGAACCTAGCACCTTAAAGGAACAGATCATCCAGAAAGGTAATCACAAGACCTACCTGGAGGATTCTCAGCCAAGGTTAGGTCACTGAAAGAATTAGGTGTCCTGGAGCATCTCTGGGAAGACCATATAATCTCAAACCAGCAAGTTAGGGTCTCCTCAAGTACCCTAAATGCTAAACAGGAATGTTTTGGAATGTGTAAGAGGTCATTCTTGTGTCAAAAGCAAACTACATAAAAACCAGTGCTCTCATGCCACATGCAGCCATTTAGTAATTGTATACTGCTGAGGTAGTTTCTTTTCCCATTTTCCATGCATCTCCATGGAGAACAATAGATTACTATAAAAGGAAATAAATTCCCTGTCACAACATTTAAATGGAAACTTGCCTGTATGTAGTCTGCTGGATATTACTTAGGGGAATCCCTTTGTGTATAAGGTACTTCAAGAGAGACCGGAGTAGTTAAAATGTGAAGTTCAAATGCTAGAGTTTCCCAAAATATGTGAGATGAGCTCGAACATCATTCTGTACCATTATATTTTTTGTGAATCCTTACTGCAGCTGTTTTCAGTAGGAAGATTGACAAGGGCTTCTCTGCTAAATGCCTTCAGTAGTAAGCCAGTAGGAGGAACACAGGGAGGGGAGACAACCTTTCCCTTTGAAAAGTCTGACTCCTGGACTGAACGTTGTATTTCAGTGAGGAGCTGCAGGGACTGGCTGTGCACCAAATTAAAAAAATAACTTCTACTGAAAACCACTGGACAAGTTGTTTTTTTTTTCTGCCTGAAAGCTATTTATATCAAGAGGCAAAATTATTTTTCCTCAAATGCTGGTAGTAGCAGTAAGATCTCTGAACCATGCAAACACACTCTGAAATAGTATGCTGCTGAATGGCTCAGTAAAATGCCAAGACTCCCAAAAAAGTTGTGGCTCTGCTGCTTTGTTTTCTAGCCCTATAAAACAACATTAACCTGGAGTTCATCTTGCTGTTAAAAAAAAGTATTATCTTTTTCATCAAATATATTGTGATGTTGGTTTCAGAACCACTGCCTTACATAAATCTTTATACTCAAAAGTAGAATGCAAGAGTTATTCTCTAGTCAGTACATTCATGTGATTGCACATGCAAAAGCTGATTATCATTGACTTATTTAACCACTAATCATTGTTTCTTCTCATATGTAGAATACCTACGGAATACAGGGATGGTAGTATTTATCTTTGCAGAGTGGTAGAAATGAATTTCACTCCCTTAAATAAATCTGTAAGAAAACATCAGATGAGTTAATCTTTCATACATGTAAGCACATAAGGAAAAGGAAATGATGTACATGGAAAGAAGAGATATTCTTGAGCCATGTCTGAATCTCAAATTTTGATAAGGTTTAAGTCTAAATCCTTGCACTTTGGAACTCAAAGCCATCTAATGTGAGGTGGAAAGGAGACCCCATAAAAAGAGGACTTTTTTCTTTAAAAAAAGACACAGCAAAATAAAAACAAACAAACTCCCCCAACAAACAAACAAACACGCCAAACCAAACAAATAAGTATCACTTCAGAATATTTTCAATATATATTCTCATTCTTTGTGCCTCGTTCATGACCAATGTCCTCTCAACATCCCTCAATTTTATTCTCCTATAAGAGTGAGGTGGGGTGGAGAGGGAAGAGAGAAGGAAATATTTTCTTACACTGAAAAATATCTGAAGGTGATAAGAATAGAGCTGGAATTTCCCATTCAGTATTTGTGGGCTTTTGAAGATTCCCTTTTTAATAAAAATGAGAATTTTAAGAAACAGAAGCAAATGTAATAAGTAATGCAGTACCCCTATTTTTTTTCTTACGACTGTTTTATTTCTCAATTACTTTAATTATAAAAGCTTGACATACTTCCTTGAAGAGGGATTGGGAAAATGATGACATGACTTAATTTAGACAAAAGAGGACCTAGAGGTGCAAGGTACATACCTGTGGGGAAGAACAGAAATAAGTGTGGAGGAAAAACAACTGTGGCTGCTGCTTTCCTATACTCCCTTGCAAGCAAATGTTCATTGTGGGTAAAGGAGGAAGAGAGGGTTATGTATTTGAGGTATTTCATGCCAGTAATGTTAACTCTTGCATATATTAACACTTCTATCTGAGGGAAATGGAGATAGAAATTTGGTTATAAATTGCATCTCTTCTGGAAAGCTGAAATTCACTGTGTTAAAAGAAGGAAAGTTCTCAGAAGTGTGTAATGTATTCCTCTAAACCCATCATATTTTCTACGCACCCTCAGAGCCTCCTATTCCCACTGCAGTGATGCTAAGCCTTATACTTTTGCTAACATAAATATTTAAAGTATGCCACCAACATAAACTACCTAATCTAGTCAACAACACAGCGACAAACTGAGAACTGAATACTGCAGAAACAGTGTCTTAACAAAGAAAAATCACATCTCTTTAAATATGGATGTAGTCTGATATAATTGATAAAGCACTGAACTTGTCCCAGTTTCAGCCAGTCCATCAAACTTTTACATTTTCGCTTTGTGTATTTTTCTCCACTTAAAAGTATTTACTGTCTGAAAAGCCTTTCCCTGCCATGCATGAATCAAGGCCAGTTGATTTTTTTCATATGTTAGCTTTTTTTTTTTTCCGACTTTTGCAATTGTGATGATTGACAAAAAAGTTGTTTGAATGGGGAAACCTCTGGTAGAAGGAATAGGAATTCTTCTTATTTTTAATCCATTGCTAATGGTACTTAACATTCCAATTCACTCTGATGAAATAATGTGTTACAAAAACATTCATGTTAGGCAAACATTCACTTTTTGTAAAAGTAACTTGGTTCAGAAAAGTGTCTAACTTTTCTTTAATCATGTTAGTGTCTAACATAATTAAAGTCTTTCAAGTGCTGTACTCACTTCTGCTTTCTTTTTTCCTGTTCTCAAAGAGAGCAGTGAAAATAATTCAATACAATTATCTAGTGAATTCTATCGTAAACTCAAATATAGGAACTGTCTTTGGTTCTGACCTCTGACAAAAAGGAATTCATATTCGTAGCTCCCACTGTTCTGCAGTACTAGGCTGACTTTTAGTAAAGATGAAAAGAACTTTTCTCAACATCTGTTGAATCCGTATAGCTGTACATGTTATAGCTCAAAGATTAACTGCAACACAAAATTAGAAGGAGAGCCAGAGCAAGTGTTAGCCCTGCACTTGCATCATTTGGGAAGAGAAGAGCTGGTTGGTAGCTTTTCTTGTAAAGATGGGAAATTTTATATAATTAATTTCATTTCAACTTGTTGGATAAAATATGTAAAGCTAGTAGGAGTGAAAATCAAAAGGAAAATTCTTTGAATGAGCCTTGAGTGTATAGCACCCATGACCTATCTGGTCTGCAATTCATGAGAGTCTGGTTTTAATAGGGGACTTGTTTTTGCAACTCATTTAATTCAGTAATTCAGAAGTAATAAAAGGATCATAGAGTAATGACTATATGAGCAGGTCAGGCCTCACTTCTAGCTTCTCCTGGACCTCTCATTTGCAAGTATAACTTTGATTATACTTCTGGTAACACGTCATCAGCTCTAAGAGAAACAGTAGAGGCCAGTGTTGCCCCATTAAGAGTCGCTCCCACTAAACAATAAGATAGATTTCATGGTAAAAATGAGTCCTTTATTGGTTTGGTTGACCTGCTATATTCACTTTATATTTGCAGGAAGGTATTTACATGTGTTCAGGTAATGCTGTGAAGCATTCATGTTCCCATTTTCCTAAGATTACTTGGTGGCAATGTGAATGAAAAAGTGCTGTTTATTTGCAAATTTTAAATTGATAGATTCTTACACACACATATTTTCCTAATGAAAAATAATTAATCTAATTCTGACTTTTCTATCCTATGGATGAGAAAATCCTACAACATTCACCTGGAGCCCTATTAAACTCAACAATATTTTAAACTTACCTCATTTCTTTTTATTTTAGTCGATTATCTCTTTAATCTCAATATTCTCAGCTCTCCACAGAAATATCTTTCATTTTTTAAGGTTACCTCTATGCAGCTGTCACATAATTGAAGCAGAAAGATAACTTAACCTTCTCTGACTAAGTAAGCTGAAATTGTCTTGCACCCATTTGAAATACCAGTCTGTCTTCTGTGTCCCCACATAGGACTGGGGTGGTTCTTGCTGTCATACAACAGCTGTGAGAGACAGTTACTTGCACTAGTGATTCTTCTACTTGCCATCGTAGAGCAGGCTCTTTAATTCTGGATCTACTGAGATTTGTGCATATGGCTAAAAAAGCTAAATTCCTTCACTGATATTGTGAAGGAAAAGAATTTTATAGAATTATTTCTTTGTTTAAAGTTCACCATGTCCATAAGTCCTTGAAAGACTGTGTCTGAAGCGTTAGGAGTTATACTTGAATGTTAGACTCCAAAGTACTGTGTGCTGGACAGAAACCTAGATAAAGAGATTCCAAATGTGATATAATATGTTTGGATTTAAGATGCAATAAAGCATGTACTTTTTCAGGTCACTAGTACTGAAAGTCTACTTCCATTTAAGGAGGGAAAAAACCTTAAAGAACACCTGAAGAATTAAAGAAATTATTAAAATAGGACACTCTTCCCCCCCCTCCTGTATTAGACTTTGCTGAAGTATTTGATATCATATTTAAACTTGTTCTTGGAAAAATGATGTTCTAGCCATTTAGGAAAAGAGATTTATTTAGTATTTTAAAGCTTCACCAGTGCTGTAAAAGCTGGAAAGAAGCTATTTCCTTTCTGTTACAGAGTTAGTGTGGTTATGGCTCTCACTGCTACAAAACTGCCATTTCTTATTCAGATAAAATATGACTATTTTTCTCTCTCTAGTCATTAATCAAAAGCACTGGTAAGTTTGTGATTAAGAAATTTATGAAGGGCAGTAAATTTTATCAGGGGAAAGAGAAGATTTATGTTTCTCTCTAAAACTATAGTTTTTCCAGAGTTATTAAATAGCAGACTAGTAGCCATTTTTCCTTCAGCTGAAATCCTGGAAAAGTTCTTAGTTACAACTTTCATGTTTATTTATACATGGTTGTTTTTTCTTTAGCAAGGACCCTCTATTTTTAAGGGCATCTGACTGATAGACATGGGCTAAAAGTAAAGCACTGTGAACTCCTGCATAATCCCATTCTTCTACTTCCTTCTATGTGCATATACAAGAAGAGCATGAAGGATGCCACCTACTCGTACCTCCAATTATCCTGATTTTTGCACCCTTACCCCTTTGTATTGTGAGAAACATGTTTCTTCACTCGTTTAGAAAAACTTCCCTCCTTTTCACACAGAACCTAATGTCAATCCAGAAAACCCATGAGTCTTGCAATGCCATATAGTTATTAATTTTTGTTTGTATAATATCCAAAATTCCTTCCCTCTTCCCCTTCCTCTCCCCCCCCCTCCCCCCCCTCCTTCCCTCCCTTCCTCCCTTCCTTCCTTCTTTCCTTCCTTTCTTCCTCATGCATTATGAAAACTGTCTCTTAAATCTTCTAATTTCCCTCTTCAGCTTGTCCATGACCACTAAGCACTATAGTCATTAGGCACTTTATCTTGATCCTTACCATGTCAGTATCAGAGCATCCTGAGATCTGTATCACTTTGTTGTGAAGCCACCGGACTTGCTTCTTCTGTCAGAGCTCCAATGTGGTGTACTGCTTAAAAATCATGCTGGATTTTACAGCAGGTCTCCTTCAGATGTTTCCTCATTCTAATTTTTTTTCTATTAATCTTCTATAATGCTTTTACTTTTGCTCTGCCAAATCTGTCACAGAGAAAGCAAATCATGCAAGCTAATGATTATGCGTTTTTGCAATCCTCAACTGGTGCTCTATTAGCAAGAGGAGTGGCAACTTGTAATGGTAAGTGGAGCTTCTTACAACACTAATGTACAAAGCAAATCACAGCTAGTGATTTGAAGAAGAGCTTTGTTTAGACCAAGCAAGAGCTGACAATAGTCATATGTGCAGATACATTTTTATGTTAATTGACCAAAACTAGTTTGAGTTGAAGAGTCCTGCTGTTTACCAATACACACATTGAGCTATTTGGAAGGTAGTTCTAAAGCTCCAGTAAAAGATTGGGTGGATCCTTTTCATACTCTTTGATAAGAGCTAAGTGCTAGATCTGTAATGGGTTTTCATTGCTTACTTTCCTTTTAAGTGAATAAATACTGAATGACTGCTGCAGTATAAGGCACACAGAAATACCTTTTGTGATTGTAATCCTGAATGCTTAGGGGTCAGGCCTGGTGAATTTACAACCAAATGCAATAGATTTAGGCTTACTACTGCAGTCTCTACTCTCCTACTTAATAGTACTTAAAACTCTTCATGTATTATTTTATTCTAGTAGATAATATTGTATGAGATGGCCCCTGTTGTGTCGTGTTGCTTCCTTATTGCAGTTGATAGATATGTATTACAATCTTCTGGAAATTAATCAAACTTCATCCTAGGCATTGGTCAAACTTTCAGCTTCCACCCTCCCATCTCAAAGTTGTTCTGAAAATCTGTGTAGCCTGCAGAAAAATTCCTGATTTGTCCTGTCATTTCTTACAAATACCCAAGCTCTGCTTTCAGCAATACTCCTGCTTTAGTGGTGCCCTCAAGCACAAATGATGGGAAAATTGTCAGATAATTGCACCACTGGACAGAAGTGTAATCTTTTTCATATATTCTCAGCTGCATGGGTATTGATGGACCAAAAGAAGTAAAAAAAAGTAACAAATATTTTTAACTGTGCTGGTATGATCCTGGACTCACACGAGAAGCAGCCTGATGGGTAAGAAAATGTTATGTCTTTACAGTTTCTTTTAACATAGTCTGAAAATTATATCTTGGTATTTCTAAATTAAATAAGTAGTTCACACAGAATATGCAAATATTTTAATACAGATGTTTCTTAAATTGTTTTGCTTTGTTTTGGGGTTTTTTTTCCAAAAAGGAGTAAGCAGATTTTGCTGTACTGCATCGTAGCACAGTAACATGAGATAAATATATCCTGTAGGATGAGTTACACAGAGAAGTTTATGCATTCCCATTGGATTCAGCAGCCTAACTGCATGCAAAGCTAAAAATGGCTTTGAGGTGTTTACTGCCTACAGAATCTGCCAAGGAACCATGCCATTGATAGCAAAATAACCTCAGCCACCTACTGTGCTTTAGCCTTTGATAAATACAATGTTCCAAATAATCTGTAACTTTCTTGCCAACTCTTCGTTGTATTAATTGTCTGTTAATCCTGTTGTGTGCTTTATTTACTCTCCTTTTTATGTTGATTTACTCTTTGTCACACATCTGTTCAATGAATTTGAAAATGAAAATGTGGAAAAGAATTCTTTTGGCAATAAATACTGTGAACAAAAACTCTATTTGGTCATCTAAATGTAACAGTTTTATTTTAATTTCTTTGTTTTGTCTTAGAGCAGTGCAGAGGCTGAGATTCATCCCAACTATCTGAAGGGGGAGCAATAGGCCTCCTGAAAGGAGGTTAGGCTCATTTATGCATTTCTTCTAACAACATTATGAAAGGAATCAGGACAAATGAATTCTTGACTTGGATAATGCAGATAAGTGCCTGTATCTGAAGCTACTGGACATGGTCTCTTAGAGTTCTTGTAGCAAAGCAACAAGAATGTAAATATAGAGATTTTTTCTCTAGCAGATGGGTAAGTTTTGTTCATGGATGCATGTTAACGCTATAAAAAGTCATAGCACAGAAGGCATGATACTGCAGTAGCACTCAGGGATGAGAGTGTGCTTCTCTATTTCATTCTCATCTTGGAAGATGAACAACTTTTCCGTACTGAGTCTGTGAACTGAGTCACCAAGTCCTGCTCTTAGCATAGTTTGCAGTGTAGATTTCTTCTGCACAATCTTTTTATGCCTTTTCCCTTTTCTCTTCTGTACTACAGCTGCTGTTCAATAGTTTATTACCTTTACAAAGGTAATTCAAGGAATAATTTTGAGGGGCAGTAGGGTTGAGGTTTCTGTGTTTTCCCTTTACGCTCATCTGAGAAAAGACGTAGGGTTGGAAGGGACTTTCAAGATCATGTAGTTCCAATCTCCTGCTATGGAAAAGGACACTTTTCACTAGACCAGCTTGTTCAAAGCCCCATCCAACCTGGTCTTAAACACTTCCATGAATGGGACCTACTCAGTTTCTCTGGGCAACCCGTTCCTGTGCAACATGACACTCAAAATAAAGAATTTCTTTCTAATATCTAAACCCTATTCTCTTTCACTTTAAAGCTATTCCCCTTTGTTCTATCACTTATATGGACTTTAGAAAGTCCCTGACCAGGCTTCTTGTAGGGCCCCATTAGGCACTGGAATCTTGCTATCAGGGCATCCCAAAGTCTTCTTTTCTCTAGACTGAAAAACTCCATCTCAGTCAGCCTTTATCACAGGAGAAGTGTTCCAGCCCTCTGATCATCTTTGTGGTTCTCCTCTGGACCTGCTACAACAGGTCGAAGTCTTTCCTACACTGAAGACTCCAGAGTTGAACACAGTGCTTCAGGCAGAGCAGAGTAGAGGGGCAGAATCCTCTCCCTTGGCCTGCTGGCCACTTTTCTTTTTATGAAGCCTGGGAAACAGTTGTTTTTCTTGGCCACAAGTGTACATTACTGAGTCATATCCAGCTTTTTATCTGTCAACACCCCCAAGACCTTCTCCCTACAGCTGGTCTCCATCCCTTCATCCCCCATCCTGTACAGGTTGCCTCTATTCAGGTGCAGGACCTTGTACTTGGCCTTGTTGAACCTCATGAGATTCCCTTGGGCCCACTTTTTTGAGCTTGTCCAGGTCCCTTTGGATGGCAGCCTGTTCTTAATGTGTGTCGACTACACCACACAGCTTGGTGTCATCTGCAAATTTGCTGAGGCTGCACTTGATGCCACTTTCTGTGTCATTTCTGAAGATAAATATCTTCATGGAACAGCTCATTAGAAGGCTTCACTGGAAGGAATGAGGTCCAAACTCTTGTTAAATGCATTTAGAGGTTAGACCCAATTCCCACTTAGATCAGATAAGGTTGTCTAGAATATTTTCATTATAATTGTAAATGTATATGTCCAAGAATGGCATTTCCAGTTTCTCTGGGCAATTTGGTCTACCATTTATTATGAAAAAGAAATAGAATTAAATTTTCCTTTTCTTTAACTTGCTTCTGTTACCTCTCATCTTTTTGCTGTGCACATCCAGAGCTTTCTCTAAAACATAATTAGCCAGGGACCTGGACAGACCAAATAGCTGGGCTGAATCCAATGATATAAGGTTCAATAAGACCAAGTGCCAGGCCAGAACTATGGCCCCAACAATCACATGTAGTGCTACAGGCTGGCGACAGAGTGGCTGGAGAGCAACCAGGCAGAAAGGGATCTGAGAGTACTGATAGACAGGAAGCTGAACATGAGTCAGCATGTGCCCAGGTGGCCAAGAAGGCCAATGGCATCCTGGCCTCTATCAGGAACAGTGTGGCCAGCAGGACCAGGGAAGTGATTCTTACCCTGCATTTGGCAAAAGAATTTAGTGTTAGACTGCACCTCAAGTACGGTGCCCAGTTTTGGGCCCCTCAGTTTAGGAGGCATATTGAGGTACTGGAGTGTGTCCAAGACAGGCAACAAGGCTGGTGAGGGGTCTGAAACACAAATCCTATGAGGAGTGGCTGAGGGAGCTGGGATTGTTTAGCTTTGAGAAGAGAAGGCTCAGGAGAGACCTTATCACTCTCTACCACTACCTGAAAGGAAGTTGTAGCCAGGTGGAGGTTGGTCTCTTCTCCCAGGCAACCACCAATAGGACAAGAGGGTACAGTCTTAAGCTGTGCCTGGGGAGGTTTTGGTTAGACATTAGGAGAAAGTTCTTCACAGAAAGCGTGACAGGACATTGGAATGGGCTTCCCAGGAAGGTGATGGAGTCACTGTCCATGGAGGTGTTTAAGAAAAGACTGGATGCGACACTTAGTGCCGTGGTCTAGTTGACAAGGTGGTGTTAGGTCATAGGTTGGACTTGATGATCTCACAGGTCTTTTCCAAACTAGCTGATTCCTTCATTCTCTGTTTCTGTGATTCACTGCCTGTCTCCATAGCAGAGGTGCCCCAACCTCTGATCATCTTCATGGCCCTCATCTGGACTCACTTCAGTAGGTCCAGTTTGCTTTCTGGGCTGCAAGTGTGTATTGCTGAAACATGTCAAGCTTCTATTCAACCAGCATCTCCAAGTTCTTCTCCCCAGGGCTGATCTCAATTCATTCCTCACACAACCTATGTTTGCGCTTGGGGTTGCTCTGACCCAGGTGCAAGACGTTGCACTTGACCTTGTTTAACTTCATGAGATTCATACGGGCCCACCTCTCAATCCTGTCAAGGTTTGTATACCCCTATATGCCATCCCTTCCTTCCAGGGTGCTGACCTCACCACTTAACTTGGTGTTGACAACCTTACTGAGGGTGGACTCAATCAACATCACGTCCCTGATAAAGATGTTGAACAGCATTGGTTTCAATACCAGCTTCACAGGAATGTCACTGCTGGGAGGAAAGGGTTAAAAGCAGAAGAATGATGAGAAGGGTGGTAGGTTTGCTCAAGTGACCTTGCAGTGGGAATACCAAGGCATGCAGAATAAGTGTGGAAAACCCCTTATATTATGCCTACTGCTGTTTATCCTCTGTCTGTTTTGAGAAGTAGAATTTCTGTGTAGAGATAATGTAGGTGTTTTGAGAGACTTGGAGGCACTCTCACAGACATGCTTGAACTCCCTGTTTTGGAAGAGAGAGGATCAAAGCTCAGAGATCATAAGAAGCACAGGGGAGATCACAGCATGGTGATAAACTATGTGTGCATACGCCTTTGATAAATTGGTGCAAACAGCTGTCCCTCATCCTGCTAGGATGGACTAAGCCTAATGCTGCCTGTGTTCCTGCTTGTGTGTCTCCACCCTGGTGTTGCTTTGGGATCCTCTGGTTAGTGAGGAAATGAAATAAATTTAATCTTTACATTTCAGCCACGGTTTTGTGGTTGTTCTGGCTGTCTGCCTGTGTCAAGTCATGCAGCCACTCATTGCCAATCTCTACTTGGACATTGAGCTGTTGACCACAACTCTTTGAGAGTGACCATTCAGCCAATACCTTGTTCTCCAAGTGGTCAATCCATCAAATATAAATCCATGCTCCTCTAGTTTAGAGAAAAGGATATCATGTGGGACAATGCAAAATGCTTTGCACAGGTCCAGGCAGATGTCAGTTGCTTTTCCCTTATCCACCACTTCCATAATCCCATCATAGAAGGCCACCAGATTTCCCAGGCACAATTCACCCTTACTGAAACCATGTTGGCGGTCACCAGTCATCTTGTTTCCCATGCACCTTATCATAATTTCCAAGACTGTCTGCTCCATAAACTTGGTAGGAGTGGACCTGTAGTTCCCTGGGTCTTCTTGTCCTCATGCAGACAGGAAAAAATTCTAAAGTATTTACTAACTTTGCATGCTAGAATGAATGAATTATTACACTATGGACACCAGAAATGGTTACTGGTTACTGGATACATGTAATGTGGGTGGGGGAAATGTTGGATTATTGTCTATCTGAAATGTTGTTAACATTGAATTTACTTCTTCAGGGAGGTGTGTCTGCTCCATGTTGTCATGGCAAGGCTGTGAGTTAGGATGAAAGCACATTAGTGGTTGAGTTTGCTGCTCTTGCATTGGGAGCAGATGAAAGGGTTGAGGTTATTGCTGGGAGATGATCTCTCCTCACTCTTATTAGTAACTGACATATATACTTATTGCTTCCTCAGATGCAGAATTCAGGAGAGGTTAATGTGAGAACGGTAACTGACATTGCCATGCCATCTTAGATGACCACTTATTCTGCTTGTGTAGTTCTCAATTGGCTGCCTGCTGTTCAGAAGTCACCATGTCTGTTAACAGACCCATACTTCCTAACATCAATGTGCCAAATACATACCAGAAACTCAAATATACACAAAATCCATGTGAACATAAAATACTGAGCTCAGTTTATGATCCAACACATATAAAGGATGTAGTACTTCTCCAGGATGTACAAATGTTTATTCAGCCTCTGAATAGACAAATTAAATATAGGCTCCGCTAAGAAGAGTTAATGGTATAAAAGCTAGTCAGAGAAGCATGGTATTTTTATAAATTCAAGAAATATGTGCATATGTGGAAAAATTAATGGAGTGTTCTCACTTGAAATAGGATTTTAACAGAGACTTATTTGAAGAGAATAGGTTATGTTGCATGCAAGAGTTGAACATGGTATGAATGACTAAAAGGGGAATAGAAGCAGCAATTAAATAAGCTATTGAAAATGGGACCGTTAAAACGGGAAGAGCCAAGAGGCTATTTGGATGTTCAGTACAAAAAAATCCAAGACAAGAGAGCAATTTCACAGAATTTTGAAGGGCAAAATTATCAAGATATTTCCATATTGCAAAGCAAGAGTTTTCTGTAGAGAACATGATGATTATACGTGGCTGCACATTAAGATAAACAGGTAAATGTCATGGATTCAAATGTCCCAAAGTCTGTCAGTGAGAAAAAGAGGAATGAAGTTCTTCATCTTTTCACCTGGCTACAGTGGCATATTATACCTGAAATATATCTTAAATTTAAAGACTGTCTCTCTATTTCTGCTGTGTTTTAGAGCCATAGTGAGTAGGTTCTCACACTGTTTTGGAGTTTGTTTAATTTTTCAGTAAGTGTCTTCTCGGGAATAAAAACAAATTAAGGAAATAAAAGACTTTATTTCTCTGTGGATTGTGTTTCATTCCATGAAGCCATAAACTCTGAAAGTTGCATCCTTTCTCTCTTCTATGTAGTTTGTTCTCACAGCGTTTTTACTGACGAGAAGTATGACTGCATGTAAATATTTTTAATGCTTTGCAATAATCCAGTAGGATTTGTGAATCATGGACTGTACTGAGTCCATGATGAGAATTTGTATTTGGATAGGCACATAAGTCTTACAGTCTCTTGGGATAAGAATTTTTTGTAGGTTTTCTTCATATAGGTTTGTTTATTCAAAAGAAAAAGTTTTAAATTACTTGAAAGATATTTTGAGAAGAAAATCATTAAACAAGATACATAGTTTTCTAGAAAAACTGACAACAAGCAGAGGGGAAAAAAGGGCTGAATTTTTGATAGCAAGCTAGTGGAACAGTTACTGAGCTATAAACAGAAGGAGGCTCAAATATACTAGGGTCTTAAACAAAGCATATTTCAAAAATACTAAGTTCAATTTTCAACCATGCAATCAATCTTTCAAATTATACTTATTATGAAGCAAACAAAGTCCTTGTCTTCAAATCCCTGCAAGGTGAAAGCTTCCAAAGAACAAATCCCAGTGGATTTGCATTTCTACAAAATTTATTTCACATTTTCACCATTTACTGGTTTAGAACATTTTCAATACTCCTCAGTTTATAAAAGGTTCACAAGAGGTTAATAGGAGTTCTTACTAGCAAAGCCCATTTAGGAATGGATGAATTCTTACTCACTGTCCTGAGACAGAACAGTAGTTTAAATGAGAGTGTCACATCATTAAGTCTGTCCTTGTCAAGTCCATTAAGGTCACTGTCAAATAAATAAGCTTTTGCATGGCATTATATTGTATATACCATAAATATCAAGTACTATATTTGCAGTGGTTTATATCTCCCAGCTAAGCAAAATAACAATATTACTGACTGTGTACTGAATTTGTTGTCTTTTAGATTGAGCTTGGATGGTGATATGTCTCCGTTCTGTTACACACTAGATGTTTCTTGTATTTTTTTGAATGGGAAATAATGAAAAATACTAATTTTGAGCAAGTATCTTATAGAACTCTTCCTTATAAATACGGCATATATTTGAAGAGACAAAGCCTAGTCATCTTTCATATTCTGCATACCTCTGGGGGCATGTAGACTCCCTAGTGTATATGGGTAGCACAAACCTGTTGGAGCTTGTACTGGTACAAAGCCAGAATCAAGCTGTAATGAAGCAGTGTGTGACAGAAAGAAAGCTCTGGAGAAAAAATATTTATTTCAGAGCCTTACCTTGCAGCAGCCTCTGCCCTAAGAACACCTGTCTTGCAAGTAGGAGTGAGCAGGAACCCTTCGCCACTGTGAATTCCCCAAAATCCGTGGGATAGCTGAGTTAGGTTGGAAGAAGCACCACAGCTGGGGACAGATGACAACAAGCTGTGCTCATTGTTGCTGCTCTGCACTCTCAGGGCTGGGCAGAGCAGAGGGCAGCTGCTGGGAGATCCTGTGTAGCTCTGCACTTAACACGTGCTGTGTGGCTGGAGGTGGCATGAAGAACATGCGGCACATAAGAGAGTTTAAAACTTGTGCCATATGGCTGCTGCTCACATCAGCTTCAAGAAAAGGCATTTGTAATACAGGTGTGGTGAAAGCTTCAGCTATAACTTTTATATGGACAAAGGGACAGCCATTTAAGGGACTTCTAGGACTGCAGCATGGCCCTTTTAAAATTATGGTGAAAACATAGGAGGAATGAATAACTCTTTTTGAGACCTCAAGAAAGAGAACTGGATTGGAGCTAGTGGGGGTGTTTACATCAGAACATGTTGCTTCCACAAAACTGAACTTTTCCTGGAAAAGCATATACAGAATCTGACAGGAAAATCTATTGAAATGTGGGAAGAATTTTTTTAATCAAAAAAAAGAGCAGGAAAGAGACCTGGATGGCAAAGAGGTGATGTCAGAATCAATTTAGTATTTTTTTTTCAAGTGGGTTAATCTTCTTGAGTTATGATACAAAATTTTAAGAAAAATAGCCTCAACCATAGAACTGAATTGATTAAGGGAGTGATGGTAGCTGCTCCCATGGGAAATACGTGCCAGTTGACCATCAGACATGCTCATGGACAAGGTGAATAATACTTTATGTAAGGGTAGGTGTTTTGGAGTGCTCATTTCTCTACAGGTTTAAAAATTCTTCATGTGTATTATTCTATTTTCTAATAATGAGCAATATTTTTTTTTCTGAAGGTATCACTCACTGTGAAATTAGGTAATAATAGTCCTACATGCAATCTTTCATAGCCAACTGCTCTAGCCCTTTCATCTGTGAACCTCACTAATTTATTGGAAAGTTGTTCTTTATACTGCTTATAAATGGTTTTGTATTTGCCAATGTAAGTATAAAAGAGTCCAAGTCTGAGCAAAGAAATAAAAATACATTGACTATCTCTACCTTTCGGGATATGTCCAAAGACAGTAAATTAGCAAATTGCTAAAAGCTTCTTCCAGAATTCTGCAGCCTTCAAATTTCCAATAAATCCCAAGGCAATCTCAGGTTAAATAAATAATACTGCAAGCCTCGTTTTTCCGTTGTTCTGCTTTAATTTAAGGTTAAAGTAACATGGAACATTGCATTAAGCTGTTAGAACACCACACAAAGTTTTGACAGAACCAGAAGATGAAAGTACTTCCAGGGAATGATAAACAGTCTGGAGCACAAGTCCTATGCAGAGAGGTTGCTGGAGCTAGGATTGTTTATCCTAGAGAAAAGGAGGCTCAGGGGAGACCTAATCACTCTCTACAACTACCTGAAAGGAAGTTGTAGCCAGGTGGGGGTTGTTCTCTTCTCCTGGGAAACCAGCAGTAGAACAAGAGGGCACAGTCTTAAGCTGTGCCTGGGGAGGTTTAGGTTAGACATTAGATTAGACATTTCACAGAAGGAGTGATAGGACATTGGAGTGGGCCTCCCAGGAAGGTGATGGAGTCACTGTCCATGGAGGTGTTTAAGAAAAGACTGGATGTGACACTCAGTGCCATGGTCTAGTTGACAAGGTGATGTTAGATCACAGATTTGATTATCTCAGAGGTCTTTTCCAATATAGTTGATTCCATGATTCTGTGTCTTAAAATGAGATTTACAGGATATACTTGCTCAGGATTTCTGTAATTTTGCAGTTCTTTAAACTACCCAATATAAATGAGACTCAATGTGTAACAGAATAACAGTGATGGCAATAACAAAGTGATAAAGCTTTTAGCCTAACATTCTAATAATGTCAGGCTTGTACAGTCATGTTACCTGTCTTTAGTTCACTTCAGTAATTCTTTTTGGGTTGGCCTGTTTAGCCAAACCTGACAAAAACTTCGAGGCGTAAAACTCTCAGAACATTAGAGAGAATTTGTATTTCTGCTGATGCTGCAAGTAGATATTATCTGTGAGCTGATCATAGAGAAATCAGCTAGCCAAGAGGTCTATGAATACTTGTTATTATGTCCACAGCTCTAAATCAACCAACTGCACGGTGACTGTGTTTGGTCAAAGTGGTGGGGCAGAATGAAAGACAAGTCTGGGATCTAGAGGATGAAAGGAAAATATAATTTATTGTCCTTGGGAGAGGTGCTATGTGACACAAACTCCGTGATCACTGATTTTTGCTATTTCTGCTTAGAAAATAACTTGGGAGGCAAGGGATGGCCACACATTTTTCTTTTATTTATTTTTTCTTTCTTTTTTTTTTTTGTAAAAAAACCCCAAATTTTTCTATTTAGAAATATTTTTACAACTTTCATCATGTGTCCAATAACTTTTTGTAATAATTAGGGCTTTGGAGCAAATGCCGTATCTTCAATGGTCAAAATCATGCTGATTTCTCTTACAATGTCACATCAGGATTTTAGAAAGAGAAAAGGAAGCCCTGGAAGGCTAATAATTGCTTCTAATATAAGGTATATCCCAGTACTACAGTTCATGTTTCATTAATTTGTCTTGAATAATCCTCACCAGTTGTTTTGTGGTTCTGACTTGACAAACTACTGTAACTCTATTATAAGCCAGAGACCTTAAGACTGAAAGATACAGATTCTGTTTGGTGCTAATATAATTTCCCTTGAAGTAGAGTAAAAAAGCAGAAAGCTGAAAGAAATTAATAACATTGGAATAAAGGGCAGAGAAAACAGTCTGTGTAACTCAAATGATTATGATGGGTAAATCTCTTGACTTATCTTCTTCAGTGCTAAAAGTTTGGGTTTTTTTCTTTTAAAAGAGACAGAATCAAACAGCTTAAGATTTAAACTGACCTACTTTCAATTTCTTTTGATTTTCTGTGGATTAAATCATGTTTGAAGCCTGACACTCCTGCCCAGATTAAATTTAAATGAAGACAACTGTCTTTGAAGATAGTGGAATTGTTCTAGTGCAAAATTGACTACGTTGTGCGAGTAATCAGGCCAGTTAGTGGCAATACGGAAAAGATGGCAGTTTTATCTGTGGGAAGTAGATACAGCTATTTTAATCTCTGCAGGATATCTTTCTCACTGCACTTCAGAGAGTAGAGTCAATAGAGTAAATACCCTGGTCATATTCTGAAAATTACACTTAGTAAGGCAATTATTAGCATCTTGAGTTTCCAGTGTTCAGAACATTTAAAGTTGAGACATGCGGCCCTGCATATTGAGATACAAAGGATGGCAGATAGATACGAGAAGTTCCTCATTTATTTTAGTGACAAAAGGAGAATGTAAGATCAGGGGAAAATCAGTCCCGTTCAGACTGGAGACAGCTTTCCCTTGGTCGCTCCAGTAGCTCTGTTTGAAGGATAGGAATTCCCATTTTTTAAGGTCAGAAGAGCAGTAGTCTTGCATTTAAATCATGGACCTCAGCATTATGTGTTTCTCACTTTTCTTTGCACTGTGTGAGTAGAGTAATTGCTCTGCTTCCTCATCTGAAAAAATCTATTTCCAGTTTGTCCCCATTAAAAATTCAATTATTACTAGAATGGTATTTGATGTTCCCTTTTCTATCTAAGCTCCACTCAGTGCAGGCTTGGGTAAGTAGAAACAGTAGCAATATTTTTGTCCTTAAAACTAGTAGCATGTGATCTTGCTGCAGAAAACCTAGTAAACTGGGGTCTGTCCACAATAATGTAGAAATACGCAGAATATCTGTGATGGAAGTAGGCTAAGTACGTTACCAGAAGCAGTAAAATTTAGCAGGTGTTGCTGCAGGAAACACGGGTGCATAGATAACTACCATCTTTTACCTTCGATGTTCCTCTGGATGTGCAACCGTAAGGCACACTTGTTCACCTGGGGTCACAGAGCTCCATCTCATCTCGCTTCCACTAAATCCTTGTCCTTGACAGTAGTATTTTAATTGCCTAGTCAGAACCATACTTGTAGCTACACTTGTGATGTTTGCATATAATTTCCAAGAAATTATGATGTTTAGCTGTGGTGAGAAAACATTTACAAAGATATTCTTAAAGTATCATTTTTCAGTGAACCAATGTGAACTTGTGAAATGCAAAATTTCAGCCGAATATAATTTAACATACTATAAACAAATTAGCTGCTACTTAAAATTGTCTTTAACACATGCAGAAATGCCTTATTGACTAACAAATTCAGACAGAAAATAATACTGGGCTTAAACAAAAACTAACTTTGAATGATGCTGCTCAAAAGCATGCCTGATCTGACTGTATAAATTCCAGTGGACTTAATATGTTCATATTTTACACTGAAAAATCATATTTTGTAATCATGTGTAAAATATATATTTTACAGAAAAAAGTCAGATTTTCTTCAGTCTTTCAGAGTGACAGCCCACCCTGGAGAGGGATGACTATTAAGCTTGGGCACTGCTATGCACACAGTACTTTAGAAATCCATCAAAACCCAGTGATTTGCAACCAATCAAGTGCTCCTTACACAGGAGTGCAATACTGTCAGCGTAGCTCTGACACTTTTCCCTTTCCCTAAAGCAACTGGTCATATTCTCATTAACTCAAAGGTGCTCCAACAACAACTGACTCCTGCTAAACTGGTAATGTTTCTGACCACCAGACAGTATGACTCGGGAATACTTCTGTGCTGGTCAAGTACACATTTTTGTTCTTCTTCTCTGCCTGGTGTATGCTTGTAGGGAGAAATTCAGATGTTTTTGTGTCATTGCAATCTAAATTATTATCTGTTCTTTTGTAAAGATCAGTGAAATGAAAGACTTAAAGATGTAAAAGACATTATATAAAAAAATTGAGATTCTAAATTCTGTGTGGCTTGCCAAAGGCCATTTTAAGTCCGATTGAGTTCTGAGGCATGTCTGAGTAAACCAGTGGCAACAAATAACCTGAGTATTGCAATATCAAATGTTATAAATCCAGACTTAGAAGTACACAGACTCTTGTGTTTGGCTATTTCTCAAAACTTCTGTAAGAGCTCATTTTGGAGTATTGAACTCAATAGGATAGTAGCAGCCATGGAAACCATAAAATTCTATATGAGGTGTTTTTTTTTTTTTAATGCAGAGTATGTATCAGGGAAAAACTTATTTTGACTTACACTGCATGTTCTATTTTTCTTCTTTGAAGTGTCAGAAAAAAAACATGGAAAAAATGAAGTGTAGGGATGTAGGCAAATGCAGGACAGAAAAGCAAAGCTATTAAATGAGGTTTTGAGATGAAACAAACCATTTCATCATAGACAGATTAATGGCAGTTTCAAGTCACTTGAATTTGGATTACTTTGCTCTTGCATATGCCTTAAATGAAGTAGAACAGTTAGTAAACAACTTCAAGCATTTCTTTACAAAATCAGAACTTGTAAACTTACACCAATGAATAAATGCAAATATTTGGAATGGAAACTAGGATCTGCTTCTGCTGAAGTCACTTGTAGAACCCCAAACTGACTCTACTGATGAGAGTGGGGCACCTGTTTTGTAAACTATGCATCCTCTAGCACATCCATGCAGTTGAAACACAGCTGCTTCAGAAACAGTATTATGTTCAAAAGCAAGAACTGCAGAATAATTAAGAGAGTTCTTGGGGTTATCTCATCCAAACCCAGCTTTAATCAGGGAGAGCCTAAGCCATTTGCTCATGAACTTGTTCAGCCAAGTTTTGAATCTCTTCCTGCTCATTTCTGCTGAGTAGTGCATGAATTTTCAGCAAGAGAAATTATACATCTGCAACGCAGGTATTTTTTATAATTTGAAATCCAACTGTTTTAGAGCTGAGCTGTAATTTGTCTGAATGACTGAGGACAAATGAAGTTGCTAGGAAGCCAAATGTTGTTTATCTAGGGAGTTCAGAGGGAGGAATGAATTTAGGTCCAGCTGTGTAAAAGTATGGAAATACTTATCCAAGACACTTACATAATCATAATTCTGTCCTAATTCATTTGCAGAGAAAGATCAAATGTAGTGGTTAAACCATTTTATTTAACCAGAGTTCACAAACACTAAAATGTCACAGCCAGAGGTTATAAGGTGTGGTGTGATGGGAGAAAATGAAAAAGTTGAGGATCCACCCTGATTAAAACTTCCTTGCAATAGAAAAAAAAATATCCTAAATATTCACACACAGATTCTGTGCAATATTTCAGTGGTTTGTAGCTAGAGGTAAATGCAGCCCTCTTGTGAACACTGAACTTTGCCTCCTATGACACTCCCAAAGCCAAGAATCACATGGCAAAGGCCATCAGGCATCTCTTAATAGAATTTTGCAAAAATGGTTTAGTTGTCTTAACCTGATGAAACTCCAGGAATAAAATTCAGCTGCCTCTTCTCTCTCTCACTAAATGCAAAGTGCTTCAAAAAGCAAGAATTCCAAATTAATACAAAAAGATCCTTTTTCATTGAAGTGGTATTCTTTATCAGGAAAAAGAGAAGTAGTGCTTATAATCCACATTTTACAAACAAGGCTTATAGATATTTTGTATTACACATCACATCACCAATGTAGACTAAAAACCTTCATTTTAATATGTGCTTTGTGAAACCTTTGAAGTGATTGAAATGAATATTAAACTGATTAAATGTTTATATTAACAAAATTCTCCAGGAAATTTGGAAAGGTAGTAAGCAAAGCCTATACTAGAGAGATATATAAACAAAATAAAAATTAAACAAAGGACTTTTCTTCTTTCATAAGTTGTCCTATTATAGCATAGGTCAATAGATTCTTTTCTCCCCTCTGGCAGTCTTGTATTTCTTCAAATTATGAATATTAGAGAAAATATGAAAATTATAATCTAAGGGTAATTAAATTTTAAAATTCTGAACCACTGAAACAAGATAATTCAGAGTCTATTATGGGGCAGAGCAGTTAAAATGAATATATCTGATTTTAAAACTTGATGATACAGATAAGTAGATATTGACAAAAGTTTCAGAATTTCTGGATACAAAAAGACACCTAAGTACTGTGATGCATATGCTTTCAAACATTCAGCCTGGAGGCTGGATCCAACAGTGAATATCCTCAAACCTGAGTGAAGTCAGGACTTAACATGAGATTCACAAGCACATGCCAAGGGCCAGGTGCCTAAATAGGCCAACAGCTTGTGCCACACAGTAGGGTCTTGCTGAAATATTGCCTCACCTGAGTTTGAGCATTGAGGAAATGCATTTGGGTGGGACTTTCTGGGCTGCCTGGATCATCCCTGACTCCTTTAATGCAAACCAGAGAGATATTATTTGGGTCATGTAACAGATTCATTGTAAACAGTCAAAGCAGTAAGATCTGTGCACTCCTTGCCTGTGTATGTTCTAGACACATCTACAGGATGTTACAGGAGAGCACCAGTACAGATAGGGTAGACAGAAGTAATGGTGGCTTTTCTGTATTGCAGTGAATCTGAACCATTATGCAGTTGGGAACGCAAGATCCAAGGGGCACTAAAAGAAAATGTGCATAAGGGAGCATGCCTTTGCACTATTGTTAGGGCAAACAGTGGGGACAGGTCTGGAGCCAGCACCCAGTCCCTGTTTCCAAGGGTATTTTATGCATTTTAAATCAACCAGTTACTGAACAAAGTCCCCATATACTCGTGAGAACAGTTTGGTAACATTTCTCTCTTACATCCATTTATTTAATGGGAACAGCTGAAACTTAACATTTCTATAGGCCTTGGATGCCTAACTTGTGAACCCCAAACAAACTTGCAAGTGAAACAGGGAGCACAATTGTCAGCAGACAGGAAAACAAGACTTTAGAACATAAATGCTAGCAAAATTTAAGGTATGCAGATGGTTATTAAGATATGATGCTAGCAGTTTGCATTTTTCACTTAGTTGCTTTCATACCAGCAGATTTTCACTCAATGCTGTGGAAATACACACTGCAAACTGAAGAGAAAAGGTAGCAGGTTTCAGGTAAGCCTCATGTCTGCTCATACCTTGTTTCTTTGTTTCGGTAGGGTTAACTGAAACATTGAGGGTGATAGAAACATTAGCAGATCAACAATGTTTCCAGAACTCTTTTTTTCTAAACAATGAATATTTAAGTATAATCAGGGACCCTTCCAGCTATGAGACACAACCAAATACTGTTCCTCTCCATTTATTGCAAGAACAGTAAAACTAAGAAGCAGAGAAAGATAACCAAGAACATTTGTCTGTTCACAGAGTTTCTAAAATCAGACTGAAAATTGAGCTAACTCCACAGATATGATTATGCATTTCCTTTCCCTTACCTTCAATCTCACAATTTTGGCTGGTTTCAGCAAGACCTGGAAGTTGATGTGTGTATTCATAAGTGTTACACTCTGACCATGTAAGTAAAAGAATTGCAAATTAAAGTAAGACAAATGAAAAGAGCATCATGAATATCAGAGTGGTTCGTATCAGTTGCAACCTATATTTCTGATCACATTTTTATCATGTGCTGTATTCTGGATTTGTACTTATTTTACAAAGTAACCACCCTTGTATATTTATGTTTGTATTTTTGCTAAGCTGCTAACCAGTGTTTTCTTCACATGAGGAGACATTTCAAACAATCAGTTAATTTTCAGGCTTTGTTTATTAATTTATTCATAAGAGTATTTGTATGGGCAGATCTTGATGATGATTGTCTCTGTCTAAGGCAAATGCTGGAGTGAAGACTCCAAGAAATGAGTCCCCTCCCTTTTTATTAAAACCTCTCCCCATTTCACCAAAATAGAGAGAAGAAACGCAAGGAGATATGAATGAAAAAATAACAATTTACTGAAAAGAAATATAACAACTATAACAAAGCAAACAAAATGATTTAAGCCAATAATAGACAGAAATTGTGCTGATACGTGCTCTCCCACTTCCCCCTGGGAGAACAAAGTACAGTGCAGACAAGTTCCCATGGTTTAAGGCCCTCCTCAGCCAGACACAAAAACCATGGGAAAACAAGGGCAAAGCAAAAACCTGGAGGATTGTTTTGTCCAAAAAGAAGGTATGCTGCTGAGTTGCTGGTGTGGATCCTGGTGCTACAGCAGTATGGTGCAGACTCTCTCCTCTTACCTGGCTCTCTCCAGAGGTGGATGGCAACAGCAACAGGTGGCCAGGATTAGCAGAAATGGCCAAGGATGGGGCAAAAGCCCTGGAGCAGCAGACTGCTCCAGGCCTCTTCCTATCAGCTAGGACTTCACGCCAAGATTTCATGGAGCGGGATTTGTGAGGTGGCAGTGGCTGCTTTGCCGTGCCACTTGGCTGGCTCCGCTCTGTTTCAGCTCAGTGGCAGCGACTGTCATCCCGGACAGCGGCTGAGGCGTGTGGAGCCACATGGCTAGCAGGGCTCATGTGGCTGCTCCCTTTTCTTTCTCCCGCATCAGGGAAGAGAGGTGGCTCCCAGATGGAGAGTTCCACTTCCACCCTGGCAGCCAAGACTACTGGTGTGTATTCCTTGCCACCCACCCTCAACCCGGCTGTGGTGAGGAATTTGCTCATAAAGAACTGTTCCTCCAAAACAATGTTGGAAAAAGGGAATAAAGTACAAAATCTACTTTAACCACGGCAATGATGAAGAAACTTATACAATTCCTGTGGAGTATTGAAAGGATGTTTCTTCCATGGACAAACACAGGGTGTTTTTGATTGTTCAGGTCGCTGACTGCCAGCACACCCGCTCCTGACCAGTCTTCCTTGTTAACATTCTTCTTTCCCTCACCTCATCAGTATTCTACAGATATTATTGATTTTTATTCTCCTGTCCTGACATAGACTATGAGTCTTTAACAATGAGAAACATGACACTTCTATTTTTTTCCAGTGTAGATTTACATTTCTTGCTTATTTAACCTTTTTTTTTTTATCATGTATGAAGGTTACAAAGAGATTTTCATTTTATTCCATCCCTTGTTTTATTTCATTCTGATTAATGTTTCAATACTTGCCTTTCATTGTCTACAAATAGCTATAATTCCTTCTCTTTTTTCTCATGAAATGGAGTAGAAAACTGGTCTGCTAATGCTAGAGAAGGTGGAGAAAATTCTGTATAAATTGAAATGTAAAATAGCTGGCATTAAAAATGTACTGCACTGCAATGTCCTTTCAGTCATGCGTTGTGCCATTTCAGTTTGCAGTAGCTCAAACTGTTTGGATGAGATAAAGGGAGCTGAAATGGAGAAAATGAGTAGTTCCATTTTGCCTGCAGTGGAAATACGATGACAATCATATTACAGTCTTCCTCAGCTGCATGGCTAATTCATTTCTATGCTTTCTGAACCCAATAGTTTATCTGAAATAAAGATCAAGAGTAAAAAAATAACACGTCTTAGGTCTACTTTTTTTTTGGGGAGCGGGGGAGGGGTGAAGGACTTCAGTTAGTTAGAGGTTGGTTTGTTTGTTTTTGGGTTTGCAAGTTTTTTTTTTACAAAGGAACATTCAGAAATATTGACAAAAAATGATGGAAATCATGAAGTCAATAACAATGTTATAAGGATTAATCTGTAGTTAATAGAAACCATTTTACTCTTCAATCTCCAAAATGAAGGAGTTTGTACAGGGATTTAATGTATTTTGAAGATAAGAACTGAATTTACACCCTTGATGTGTTTGTCCTTTTGTCTTGAATATTTAACATACAGTCTGTCAAATAGAAGTGACAGACTACCACTAGTAAGATATCTAATGTAAAGTTTTATTTTTATAATTTGGGGAAATTTGTTATTGGGAGATTATTTGATATAAAATTAAGTATAAATTTCTTGTGAGCCTCAGATTTCAGAAGGATCATAAAGAAATAAAAATAAATTTGTCCTTAGACGCAAACTTGCAAGAATATAGCATTTATCATGTATTCACTATTAGACATTTCTCAGTATTTGAAAGTGTTCATATGGGACCATACCAAAAGGCAATTTAACCCAGCACCCCTTCACTGAGAATAGGCAGAAGAGTATGCCTGGGAAAAGTTGTTTGAAGAGTGGAAGAAGAAATAACAAGTGTCTTGTATTTCCCCTGATGATATCTCAAACTCTAAACTTTTTTAGATTAACTCAAATTCCTGTGCAATTACTGACCCTTGTAAGTTTTTCCCTCATGAGTGTCTCCAGTCTTCCACTGAAAATATTTAACTTGTGTACATGTTTAAAAGGATGCTGTTCTTCATTTAGATTCTAAAAGTGCATAAGGGAAAAACAGTTGAAGAGGTGGAGGTTTTCATAAGTGGAGGAAAAACAACAATATGAAAACTCCATATATGGGCCTTTTATTTTCTTACATTTCAGAATATCTTTCAGCAAAATCTGGAGTACATGGTTATTTGGATTTATTGGAATCCATGAAAATTGGAAACAAAGGAAAAATTTTGTCATTTATATCATACCAGAGAACTTGGAGAGACTCGGTAATGTTTCCATTGTTCAGGGTGTGTTGGCATTAGTAGTAAAACAAAATTCAAACCAGATATATTTTAAAGATGTAATAGTTTTAAAATTATGATTTTTACTTGCAACCAGTTTGAATCAGAAAGTTTCTAACATATGGCAGAGAAAGAACATGAAGCCATATGCATCCAGCACTGGGGCTGTGTTCCTGAGAAAAAACAGTTTGCTATTTATATGCTGGCCAGCAGGTGTCAATACCCCAAAGTGAAGAAGCTGTCCAGAAGCCAGACACAGAAATAGTGAGGCCGGAACAGAGAGTAGAAGTATTTCGGATGTCTCACTTTGGAAGTTGGCTTTGTGGAGTGGTTTGGCACCACCAAGAAGGAAGCCATCCTCTGAGAGGAAAAGGAGGAAGGAAATTAAGCAACCTTTTCATCCTTAAAGTAGGCACCTTAATTTCTTTTTCTACTGATCCTAGTAATAGTATTTTTATTCTCTGTCCCCACAACTGCAAGGCCCTGTGGTCTCTGATTTGAGTCTTCAAGCCCTTCTGTGCTCCCTAGCCATTTGGGCCAAATCCAGAGCTAAACACTGGAAAAGTGTCTAAAAAGGGATACTTGGCTGTTTTGATCAGGACTTTAATCAAAGCTGTTGAAGTGCTATTGCATCCTATCTATTTTTTCTCTAACAGAGTTATTCTAAGACATACTAATATTTTTCTGTAGTACCTGTTAGGTGCTAAAGTAAAACATTGTTAAGTGACATTTATTGTCAACGCAAATGTCAGCATTTATTTGACTGTGTGTAAATTCTGTCTTTTTAGACCCATTTTAGGCCTTCATGAAATAGAATCTTGGAATGTTTAATGTAGTTACATGACATCCTCCTAGATTCGACTTAGAAACCGTTTCAATTAATAGCAAAAATATCCTTCTTTCTATATTATTATAGGTTAAGCATTATGAGCACAGACTGGGTAGCTCTTAAGAAAGATGTGTGATTATTTGAGATATTTCAGCCTTTTATTTTTCTTGATTTTCACAGAGGTAGTGCCTACAGGATGTACTCTGATGTTTTAAACACTGCATAACTGTAATAATGAAATAGTCATATCCATTGCATTCTTTCACTGAATTTTTTTTTTTTTATACTTTTACATAGCCCACTAAGGTAAGACATTTTAGTTCAGAGCTGTTTTTCTGATCTCTGATAGCAGGAAAAGACTTGTTAAAAGTTGATGTGATTTAGGCAAATAAAAAGTTTATCATATTTCTCTGATAGTACCGGTCTCTGTCTACCACTCATGAAGAAATTCTGTCTGAAATGAAATGTTTTGACCTATTGAAATTCTGGCTTTAACTTCCTACCAGCTGCTATATTGCAGTGATCTGGTAAGAACCAGGAATTTACATGCTCCATTTTTAATTTAATCAAACATTGTCAGTCAGCATCACATGTTAGATTCTATTTCCATCAGAAGGAACCTGCAAACAACAACCTGAAAGATTAAAAACCTCTGCCTCTTGAAGATAATAATCTCAGTGAATTTTAACAGATTGTTTAGCAGATGGAAATATGATATTCACTACAGTAAATTACATTAACATGCTCTTAGATGGAGATGTCACATTTGCCACAGTAATTTACATTAACATGATTTGAGGCAGATTTGATTCCCCAAAAAGAATTAGAAATAACATTTTATCAATTCACTTTTCTTTGCCACTTTTTCAGATAATTGTCAGTCTGGAATGGGACAGGTTTTTGTCAATGATGAACAGGAAAAAACCCACAGGTTTTCTCTGGCCATCTATAAATCAATCATATACAGGATTCTACATGGTACCACAGCAACACTGGGTACCAAGGCATAAAGACAATGACTCCTAATTATAGATACAGAGTAATGGAAAACTTTGGATTCAGTGTAATAGATTAACCTGACTTCTGGACAAGACATCTGCTCTTTTCCATGTCAATATAGCTTTCTACCACTGCCTCCAGGAGATCTTGTCACACATTTTAACAGGTTGGTTGAGAACATTCTGAAATGAAATTTAACCACCTCTGTGTGTTGGCATCATCAGGCAGAAGGCTGTGTGGGTGCAAGTTAGCTGTCATCCAGTGTTGTGCAAGGGATCTGGGGAATGTTTATCACAGAATCACAGAATACACTGATTTGGAAGGGACCCACAAGGATCATTGAGTCCAACTGGTATGATAGCATCTGCTACAATAAGAATAAAATATGCCTGCATCTCTGCGGACCAGCTGAAATCATTAATGGTCCCAAGAAACCCTTAATCTAGTCCTAAATCCAGAAAGAACATGCAAAATCTATAAGTAACAAACAAGCCTGATAAAGCTGCATGGGCAGAAAACAAAGCAGTGGTCCGGAGCTTTACAGAGCTGTTTTCAAGTTCTGCTACTCTAATTACTGGTTTTTTGAACAGTTCCTGCTATGGAGCTTCAAAGGGATTTTTATGGTCAGAGGCTTAGAGGCCAGACTTAGAGAAAATATTTGAGGGATATTTCAGGAGAGTAACATGAGGCTGTGTGAGACCATTTCAAGTGATTTTCTCTGTGATTTGTCTCAGATCTCAGCAATGACCAGAATAGTTTGGGAGATATGTTTCTTTAAACTATGAATCCTTAAAGTCTTAAATCCAAACCTTCTTTGAACAACTGAAAATACTCACATTTCCTCAACTAGGCAATCCTATATAAAATAAAGGCCTATATATAACAATTCTACATATCTTTTAGAAAAGCTGTTGCTGTACATTGAGAGATACTAGGCTGATTTGAAACAGACACTGCCGTAATGCAGGACTTCATGAAAGTCCTAGTCCTTCTCCAAAACGCTGGCAAAAGGCTGCGTGTGGTGCCACACAGTGTGATTTCCCTGGATTTTTTTGTTCATTCATATTTGAACCCTTAAATTTGGAGATTATTATGCAACACAGTGATAAATCAGAATATGGTAGGATTGGGATTGCTTTTTAATTATTCAGTGTTGGATTGTGACTACTTTAGTCATGGTTTGTATTGTCTGTGAAGGTGACTTCTGTCTATGGAGTCTCTAGCTCAATTATAAGGAAAGTATTGAATCAGATGGCACTGAAGACTGAGCCTTTTTCCAAATTATATGAATTTCACCCTGGAGAAGTGACTACTTAATTCTATCTGGTCCACAGGGCTCCTTTAGATAGCAGGTAAAACACTAAACCCAGTCTTATTTTGATCCCCAAATGTTGCATACTTTGTCTTGGGGGCCTGAAGGCCTTGGGTTCTAGTTTGCAGACTCTTGTCAGCCTCTAAGAGCTGCAGATTGTGTGGGCAAGTGCTCCCCAGGATGGGAGTCAGGTATTTAGGACCTCAAACCAGGCATGCAAGAACTGGGGAGTTTTGCAAGCTGGGGAGTTTTGGCTGGGATATCTGCCTTCTCTGCTTGTAAAAGTGGGGACTATCCTCATTCATGCTCTGTCAGGGATGCTTTGAAGAAACAAAGTATCAGTGTTCATACGCTTGTTAGGAGGAGGACCATGGCATGATGGATAGAAAAATTTAATCATGCTCTTCAGGAAAGAATGTTAAGGTTAGTGAATTAATAATTGCTAGAATAAAAACACAGATATGACAAAACAAGGCATGGTATATATGCTCATTCACTTAGTACTCTCCTTTCAGATTGAATGAGACAGATCTCCTGAGGACAAAGGGGTCTTACCACCATAGGCTGGGAAGCCTATCAAGATTTTATGGACAATCTTAATTCTATAACTTCCTTATTTTAGTGTGGTTTAGTGTAATTTTTTTATTCTTAATTTGCCTTCTGAAGGGAGGTGAGCTGTCATTTACAAGTCATTTAATGGTCTATTTGCAAAAAATGGAATAGCTATGAATGTTTGCCTGCATAATTTCACATAAATTTAGCATGATCACTCTATGTTCTTTGTTCAGTAGTGTGGTTCTGACTATCTGCATCATCCACAGAGATTTAGATCACTTGATCCTGACAATTTGATCTGATCATACTTTAGCAATATATCTGAGCTGCAGCACTGGTCTTGTGTTGTAAATCAAAGATAGCTCTTCAGTTTTGGATACAAGTAACTTTAATGCATTAGGTGTTTGGGTTTCTTTGTTTTGTTTTGTTTTTGTTTTCTGTTTTGATTTGTTTGTTTGTTTGCTTTTCAGTATATGAAATTAGATTTTACTCTTCCTACACAAAAAACAAAGTCCTTCAAGGCAGTTTAGCTGTATAGTCTACTTCCACTGACTGGTCTTTTTCAGTCAGGGGCTTGCTGGTTACTCATAAAGCTCAAGTGTTGCTTATTGCTGTGCTTTCCCAGTCTCAATCCTAGTTTTCCCAAAGCCTTCTCATCTCACAAGAGTTTAGAGCAGTCTGGCTCCTACTGCAGTGTGAAAAGCTCCTACACACTACAGTGTGGTTGCTGAAGCCAGGTAAGGAGTTGCCTACACTGGAAATTTATACAGATTTAAAGTTGGTGCAGTAGGCAAATCAATCCACTCCCTCATCTTAGTTCCTCTACCCCTATTATAGGCATATAATAACATGTAAGATAAATGCAATGATGTGCCCATATTCTGTTCAGTAAAGCATTTTACTTACAACTGGATGACTGTACCAGTAAAATCTCAAGTAGAGAGGGAAGGGTCAAAACTTATGAGAAGAATTGATTTACATACTAACATCTCAGCAGAAATGGCTTCAAAATGCATGCCATCTTATGGAAACTCCAAAAATGTCCTTTCTGTGCGCTCCCTCCGCCCCAGTCTGAGTGAGAAACAAAGCACAATATTTTTTTTCCTCAAAAAATATGTTTTACTTTTAAACAAACAAGAGATCTTCACTCCTCTAGGTCATGAAAAGTCCTGTTTTCCAGAACTAATAATACTTTCCAGAGATCTTGCACAGATTGCAGAAGTCGCTACAATGGCATTCTGCCAAAGAATTATACCAAAAAATTTGAAATATGTCATTGCAAAACTTTAAAGGAAAAAGCACAAAAGAGGATCAAGAGTGAGTTAAAGAAGTGTTACATGAAGAGAAACATGCTGATGTTTATCTTAAAGAATTCCACTATACTACATATAATTTTTTGCATGTAAACAAGCTGACAGTAGTACAATGACTCTGATGACTGATGTTGCTACATTAAAGCCAATAAAAGACAAGTATACAGACAAATGGTACTTTCCTATTTCTTTCTGCTTCAGAAAGAATGAGGTGCAAAGAGCAGTAAGTCTGTGTTAATTACATGCCTGTTTACATGAAAAAAGCTTAACAGAAATTTGTGGGATTTCATGGAAGAGCTAGAGTCCATCTTCATGTATCAGTTTGGAAGACTGGGTTTTGAACAATGAATAAACATAGTGAAAATAAAGTGGTAATAGTCTCAGGCATCTTTAGTAAAACTAATGTCTCTAACATTAATTTATTTCTCTTGAAGCTGTTTCAAAGCAACAGTTTGTACTTTGGGGAAAATGCTGTGAATGATCCTGTGATGTTGCTCACAGTGAAAGGGAACCGAAAGATTTGAGCTTAGTGGAATGGACATAATGCAGGACTGCTATGAAAATACTGCTTTCACAGAATTGTTGATCAAGACCAGTATTGGCTGGGAACTACTGTTCTGCACATTTCATTTGATCTAAACCCAAACTTTTAAAGGGAACTCAAAGTCTGGCCAGTGAAAAATCTTGGGCACTTTTGAAAATTTTAGTCTACATTTCTGAATATAGTAAGTGTGATTAATACGCTAGTTAGAATTGCAAAACATGTTTTTCACTTTGAATCTTTTAAACATATTGACTTTTATTATGCTGAGAAAATAACCTTGATCTTCTACATTTCATGCTTTGTGGAAATAGAAGAGTTGAGCTGAGTTTAGTTTTTATCAACATTCTGCACTTGCAGGTGAAGTTTGACAGAACGTCACAACTTACTTTCTATTTAATTTCTAGCAATTGCCAGTATACACCCTCTCATGAATTAACAGCCTGGAGACATGAAAATTTCACATTCTGACTCAGCTGCACTCAGATTGTCATCTTTTTTTTTATCTCTTATTCCTTGAAAACTTTAGTGTTGTGAGTGGCAAGCTGTATTTTTTATTCATTTTATAAAAATTAAATTCTAGATACCTGAGGTCATGTTTCCTGACACAAATCACAGTTCCCAATGCTGTCATCACTGATGATATTCCTTATGTTCCTTACATATTACTTACACAACTTTATATTCAATCAATGAGGTAAACTAATTAAATAAGAGAGACCTATTCAGATTTTCCCGTGTTTCTTTCTGTTTTGGTGCTCCCAGTTCTAGTTGGTGGATCTTCTGCAGTGTGAGAACAGTGCAGTTATTCAACATATTCTAGTGTCACATGTCCTGGATACCCCGGTTGAGAGACAAGAGGAGAACAAATAGAATAAAAAGTCCAAGTTGAATTACATCAGTGGTGTGGATGCAAGTAAATAATTAATGTGTTGAGCAAAGATATTTATTTTTCTGGTATTGCTATGGTTATTAGTAAAACTCTTGCTGGTTTAAGATTGGGAGCCAGCTGGGCCTACATTAAAGAATAATTGTTGTTGCTGTTCTGTGCAACGCCTTATGAGTTCCTGCTGAGTTTATAATTAATTCAAAGTGCACTGGGACTATTACATGGCCATGCAGGTTGCTTGATCCATCTCAAAATCTATGTAATTTTTTGGACTTAGATGCTGGGATCTGGATTGGCCTAGAAATCTGGTAAAAGGAAAGTAGAAAGGTGCTGTCTCATTATAGAGGCATTAGACTTCTCCTCCTTCCTTTTTTTCCCTTTTCCTGGACAAAAAGAATATCAATAATTGGTGTGGCAAAAATACAGGGACATACCAAGATCCTATCTAGAACCAGAACGACAGAGACCTACATTTAGATCTGAGAACTTCTTTGACTCCTCTTACCAGTACCAGAGTATTGTTTTATGGTTTGTTCTGTGTCTTAAAACTACTGAGTGACAGTATCTGTGCTATTGAAGACAGTAGGGTCTTGTTTTCCCATCTGTCTGCCATTTACAGTGATAACGATGTGGGATTGCTCTGTGGTGATGTAAAACAGCACAGAAGCCTGTCATCTCCAGATATTTGAGTTTCAGGTGCCAGCTTTACATGGATTTTTATTGCTTGAAGATTGGTGAAACTTGGAAGAAACATCTGGAGTAAAATCTTCAGACTTGTAAAAACTGAAGAAATAAATAAATCTGGTTTTATACTGGAGATGGTGTTTATTTTCACAAGCCTTCAATTCACTGATGTGCCTTTTGGTAGTCTGGCTTCAAATATTCAAGGTTTGAGGCAACGTTACTGTTAGCATTAAAGGGGTACTGGGGAAAAGGTAAATGAGCAGATAAGCTGAATTCTATCATTGCGGGCACTTCCTCTGAGTGGCAGCAGCTTGACCATGAGTCGCCTCTTAGACCTTAGACATTTAAAACCTAGATGTCTAAATCTGAGATGACTATATCAACCCTCTCTGTTGAAAATAAAAAATAAAGAAAAAAAAATCTTTACAGGGCAGTTCAGCTCCTAAAACCTGGACAGATGACTTTGAATGTTTACCAGCCTAATTGTATGAAGTAAGTTAGCATGAATCTCATCATCAGTTTCATTTAATATGCAAAACTTCATCTTCCTCAAAAAGAAATCAACATAGAAAGTCATTAAGCCTTCTTTTTATTTTATTCACAAGTGGAAAACTCTTGAATGTCCTGTACTTAAAGACTTTGTTTCACTTTAAAAGATCAGAAGTTATACTTTGAGGGATTGTTCTTTGTTTAAGCATGGTTCTGAGGTCTCAGGCAACTCTTCTAAACTGGCCATCTGTACAAACAGGATATACTTTTTGCATACCATTTCTGAGTTCAGAGGAAAATAAGATGAGAAATCTGAGGATGGATATGAAATCTGAGAAAGGACAGTTCTTATGATTAAAGGTACACTTCCATTTTGCAAGATACTTCTAGAGATCCTGAAAGAACAAGATGTCCTTCTCCAGCACCCCAGTAATTCTCATGGGAGATGGTGCCACAAGGTTAGGGTTTATGAGGAATTTACACTATGGTGGGAATTTCCAGACCTTTCAGTGAAACAGGAGTGGCCATGAATACTGGAGAGCTCACCTTAACTCTGCTGCTTATTCAGCATGTGGTCTCTAGTGTATCATTGAAATGACTGTTTTTCTCCATGACAAATGAAATATAATTCTGCTCTACAACAAAATAAAAGAAAAAGCTTCTTGGCTCTGGTATCCACTTCATAATATACAAATCTGACAGACTAGAAGGGCTCAGCCATTAATGTACTTCAAATCTTTTGGAGGTTATGTAATAAATAAAACCTGTAGTTCTGTGTATTCATTTAGAAAAATGTCAATAATAAATATTTGTTAAATATACAACAAATCATGAAGATCTTTGATTTTTTTGTGTGTTCCCTTACCTCATGTTATGTGTAGAGTGGTCATGAACTAACTTGCATTTGCGTTGACAGGGAGGTTCTGGAATTGCCTCTGATCAGCGCACTGGAGCAAAGAGATTAGCTACTTTGAAGGTGATGTTCCATACACTAATGACAGAGTGAAAGGTGTCTTTGTTGACAAGAGAACTGGATTCAGTAATGCAAAAAGTTCAATCAGGAACTTATTTTTTGTCCAGAAAGGCTATACAGAAGGAAATACAGCCTCTACAGTGGTATGGGTTTCATGCATTACACCACAAAATAAAAAGCTACCATTCAAATCTAGTTTGAAATCCCCCAATATAGATATTCTGCAGATGTACAAAACTGCAGAAAGCAAGGCATAGCAGAGAATCTAACTCTCTGGTCCTAATTCCTGGTGTAATCCCATTAAATTTGATTACAGTATTCTGCTCTTTTTGCCGGGTGAATATTTTATAAGTGAATTGCCCAGGTTACCGTCTTGGTTAAGTCTCCATATAACCCAGAGGCACATGCTTTTTAAGCCACAGACTGATAAAATTTGCTCTTTAGTAGATATGATCCCATTCTGGTATAAATAAAGGGCTATAAAAACAATTCAGTTTAAAACTGCTACTCCTATACAGAACTTGGGGTTTGGATGTGATTTTATATAAGACCTTGTCACAGAGGCTCTCACTAGGAGGGCTCTTTACTTCTGACAGATTTTAAATTAGGCTGCTTTTTAGCCTAGGAATCTTGACTGGCTTCTGCTATTTTTCTTAGAGTAAGGGCAGTTCTTGACTTGTTCTAAAATCTAAAGCTTGTAAAGACACATGGAATAAAAAAAAAGGCAGGTCTTGCCTTCAGTCCATAAGCTTCCATCATGCAGTCTTCAGTTTTGAAAATATCTTTTTTTACAGCCATTGAAAAGCATTTTATTAAACCAGACTAATGTTCCAAAATGTTTTGTATATCCTGCTCTTTCATGCTGAAAGCCAATTGTGAATGGTGCTTTTGAGCTATTTATTTGTGGAAATGCATTTGCTGCACATAAAAGAAAAAGAAAAAAACAACAAACCACAACAGTGCCCTTGTTGTTAGTTCACCCTTACTGGTAAAAACCAAAAAGTGAACAGGAATTCTCTGAGAGCGTAAAAACATCCAAGCATAGAAACCTGTTGAATTAAGGTAATTGCAGAAGCCCCACATTATATTCCTTTTTTTGGACTGGTGACAACACAAGCTGAATTTTTAATGGCAGGGATCTAAGGCAATGGAGTACATTAGTCAATAAAAGAGGACAATCTATCCCAGATGCTCTTTGTTGGGTCTTTGCATTTTTATTGTGCCTCTCCCTGATTTTCAAGAAAATTTGTCCATGCACAAGGTTGGAGACAGCCAAACACGGTGATCTTTGGTGCTCAGAGCATTTTTGTTTCATTTGTGTTGTCCTTCTGAAGAAAATGATATATACTTCAAAACTATTTTCCAAATTCTGTCCTGGAGATATGGGAATGAACTTCCCTTTGAATATAGGATCTGAATGTAGAGAATCTAGCAAAGTCCTGTATCTTTGCATTTCAAAACTAATGCTTGTTTCCTACTCAATGTCAGCCTCTTACACTGTCCTAGTTCAGCAGGAGGGACCAGTTATCACTATGTGGGGGTGATTAAAGCTGTGTATTCTACACCCTCTATTCATTCCCCAAGAACAATGGACCATTTGCAGTTCCTGCCCAGGAAGCTGTTAGCACCTTCACACCCGGCCTGAGGGGGTGTGGGTGCTAATGGGCCATCAACAGCTTAACCATACCCCATGACTCATAGAGTTAATCACCCATTGTGTGAGTCCCCGCCCTGGGGGAGGGACTGGGTGCTCCCTGAGGGTACATAAACGGGGCTCAGAAGGCCTTGAGCGGCTTGTCGGATCTAGAGGAGCAGCAGGACCTCGACAGGAGGAAACCATCGCTCTCGATCAGACTACGACCATCACTCCCGACTAGACCACAGCCATCATCTGCACCAACAGGTCAGAGAGCCCAGCCGGCTGGGCGCGACAGCGCCACCTGCTGTCCGTGGATATAATCACACTTCCCTTTCTTGGGGAGTAGCCAAGAGGACCTTTTAGACTGTTTTGCCTTCCCATTTGGGGGTGGAGGGGTTTGTTACAGATTGTTGTTGTATATATATATATATATAAGTGTTGTGGTTAAGAACTGTTATTTTTTCCTTTAAATATATTTTTCCTAATTAAAGTTCTGTTCTCTAAATTTAAAGGAGAGGGATTATTTATTGGCCAATATAGATATCTTAGTTCTCCTTTGAACTAAGACATACACAGACATTTTAGCCACCAAGACTCATTGCAGCTCATAATGGAAATACTATAAAGCTGAGAAAAACAAAAAGGGTGCGTATAAGTGTCTGTGTCTCATCACCACAGCTGTTCCCCAGGTTAGTAATATGGAGTAATGTCACCCCTTAATTGCCTTCTGACCTTGGTTTATGTGAGTGTAACTCACATAGTCTCAGCTATAGTGCGATTTATTAAGATTCCCTGTGAGGGTGTCATGGCTGAATAAGATTTCATAGTCATGCAGTGCAATCAGTGATAAATGACTTCTTATGGCTATTCACTACATGTGCTAAAGATGTAAATTTTCTACCTTTTTTTTTCTAGAGGTAAATTTTCTACCTTTTTTCTCCCTTCATGTTTCTGTCATTTTTTTCTGCATATGGCTCTATACTCTGATTTTAAACCCACAATAACAGAATAACAATGAAGAGTAGTTTCATTGTAAGTTTGGAGTCACTTAGTTAAGGTCTGGCCATACCTGAAGAAATAATGGATTATAACATATAGTTATTTAAGGTAATGTTGAGTATGTCATGGGAAGTCTCTTAAAAAAAAAAATAAAGTCTTCCCAAATTCCAATAGCTTAACAAAGCAGCAAAATATTCAAAATGAATAATTGCTAAGTTAAAATAAATAAAATTTTAAGATGTGAAATAAAACTTTGTGTCCCAGGTGTTTGTCATTATGCTTAAACTACACAATTGCCATATGCATAAAAAGGTGATACCTTTGCTCACCAGTCCCCATCCTGCTGTCTTATTTCATTTTCCTAACCCCCTCCTGCTCTCCATCCACTCAAGAGGTGTGAGAAGAGAGGTTACCACTGAGACTGAGTCAAAGAAGTTGTTGAGTACCTCAGCCTTCTGCTCATCTGTTGTTACCAGTTTCCCATCATTTTTTATCTGCAGGGAGTACACCTTCTTTGACCTCCCTTTTCTGGTCAACATACTTGTAAAAGCCCTTCCTCTAATTCTTTGTAAGCCTTGCCAGGTTCAGAACCAGCTTCACCTTATCCTTGTTTCCACTTCCCATGGAACTGCTTCTTTCCCTTTAGTTTGACCAGCAGATTCTGACTCAGCCATGCCTTTCTTGCCTGATTTCTGGTTACTTGGTAAAAATATGGAATAGGAAACACATATTCCTCATCTCATAACTTAGTGGGTAGATATGGAAAGTTAATATGCTTTGTATTTTTAAGACAGACTGGGTAAAAGAAATGCTGGCTGTTCTCCTTGATTCACTTATTCCTCCTGGGACTTTTCAGACTATATGATTTCTGGTTTTCTGACATCTATAAGTCTAATTAACACAACAATGAATTGACAAGAAGAGTAATCTCGGAACTAACTACTAATCAGAAAGCTGATGATATTACTCATCACCTATTTTTTGCTACTTTCCTCAATTTCTTTATTTGGATATAAACAGTAGAAGATATGCACACTGGTTTTGGTAGTATGTAGGATTCATTTCAACCTAGTGGAACCTATTCCTAGTGGAACTAGATTGACCTTTAATGCATAGGTCACTGATCACTAATACAAATGTTTTAAATTAGTCCAGTGAATCATAGTTAAAGTACCTGTTTCCTCGATTGGTTTTAAAGGGAGACTATATAAAAGTGCTATATAATCTAAAGTAATAGTATCAAATGTGTCTGCCATCTCTCAGTTAGTTTCAGCTCTGGGGTCTGAGAGGTGAAACATGAAAAGAGAACATGAGCAGGAAGAGTAGGACAGCTTTCTAGCATTTCCAGGTGTCTCATAAAATGTCACCTTGTTTAGCCTAATGTGTTTTGTAAATTATATTTAAAAGAGTTTGAATCTTTTCATTTACCAGAGAGGCTCCTCATTTGTATTTGTGAGTTCCATTACTGAAATTTGGTTCTCAAATGTTGCATTTCACTTTATGAAGTGTCTCTCCTTGTAATTCCTCTATAGTCTTTGAGTTTACTTCAATACCTGAATACTGCTTCAGGTATTCCCTGTGATACTACCCTCTGCTCAGTTAAACAGTCCTATACTTCTCTCTGCCAGACTGTTTGAAATCAGAAATATGGAGAACTCTGGAATTGCTTAGTCTCATTCTTCCTCAGAAAGTCTTTCAATTCCACATTTGTAAAAGTTGGTCTGCCACTTGAGACAAGAGTTTTTGTAAAGTGCTGTAAACTTTCAGAAGTGTTTCACCAGTGCCCACAGAGCTGTTTGAGGTCACTGCACAAAATTGCTAGTACTTGGCAGAAGCATTATTATGAGCAAAGCATTTTTGCACTGCATGGGATTGTGAGATTGTAGGGTTTGTATGGTTGACCAGCTGTGGCTGTGAGTGGAATTCTGGAGCAGAGGAAGCTACACAGTCCCACAGGTGGGCAGGGGGAGGAAGGGGGAGTGTGTGTCCAAATACAAGCTTTTGACAGGTATTTCTGCTTTGCTGCAGGTAACTACACCTGATGTGTAGGCACACCTGCTTCACCACTGGATTCTCTTTCTCTGTGCACCGGGCATGAGGGAACTTGCAGATGGCATGGACTTCAAACTGGTAGGATTGTCTTCCATCCATCTAGGATGGACAATAAGCACGTCATCCTTAGCTCAGTTTCTTGCTCATGAAATTTCACTATGTCTCATTGTTGTAGTAACAGTTTCTGTAAGAAGCTCCTTATAAACAGATCATTCTGGTCCCTGATTTTCAAGAATATATATATTTGCAATTCTTACAAAATTTTATTTCTCAAAACAAGAGTAATTTTGTTCATTCTTACACTTTGACCTGAAAGCAAAGTAAGATGGCAAATCTATAATATCTTTTCTATTATGAGACAAGTCTTTGACTGGCATAAAAGAAGGCATACAGGGTTTAATTTTTGTCTTGCCAAATAAACAAATAATTTTAAGCTTCCTGATTTTCATATTTTAAAAATATCCTTCTCAGGAGGTAAAGAAAGGCTTGCAAATAACCTGAAACACTAGAGAAATTAATATGAATTAATAACAAATAAATATAGTCATAACTTAGGTTTTTTTTGTTGCAGTATTGAGGTTTTCTCTTTTGCTGTGATTTTATTTCTGATTAATTTCCTGTCTATCTGTAGCTGGCAGACACCACTTTTGAACTCAGAAAATGCATTGTCTTTAAACCATGTCCTGATGTCTTAATATCTTGAAGTTAGTTCTCTGGGGTTGACAGCTGTTCAGCTTCTCTCTGCTTATGATGAAAATGTCATCCATCATTTCTATTATACAAGGGATGCTTTTCCACAGTGTTTCTCTCTCTGAAAACTTCCAGAGTCTGATGGTATTCCATATGTTACTCTAATACTAATATATACCCTTGTGAAATTTGAGCCCAATATGATCTAAATCTGGGAGAACTTTAATTGTTTATTTATAGACTGTGTTCTGATAAAATGTAAAATGAATCTTAAATGTTCAGAACAGATGCCATCTTGAGAAGTCACGAATTTGTTGCTGTCATTTTTCTTAATTCATCATAAGTCCAGATCATGTTGGGAAATGCTGAAAACACATTAACAGACGTGTTCAAAATGTGCAGAGGAAATGCATTCACTAAAGTATCTTTTTTATAACAAACTGTTACTACTGACTGTCAATCACTGAAGTCAGCTGGAAGGTGAAGGTGTGTTTTCCAAGAATATATCACAGCTATATTTCAGATTTTATATTCTCTAAAGATTCCTTAATCTAGAGTGACTTCATTGATTTTTTTTAAATGATGAAACTCCTTAGTACTAATCAGTGGAACAAACTTTAGACCATAAGAGGATTTGGATTTGTGGCAGGGTTTGTTTATTTTTTCTTTGTTTATTTGTTTTCCCTTTTTTTGGCAAACACATTTGCTCAATTAATCCAAAGCTGCAAGGGTGATCCCTGAGGCAGAATAAAGGGAAAAAGGTGCATTGCAAAGACAAAGGAACATGAAGGATCCCTTGCTCTCTAGCATCAAACTCCAAATTTAATTTATCTGCTAAATTTATTTATGAACTCATGGATATAGTCTTCCTTATGACCTTACCTTGAAGCTGTAGGCTATCTTTGACTGAGGTAGTTACTTTACTAATGTAATTAGCATAGGAACATGCTTATTTAAATGCACTTGCTTGCAGAGTTTTAATAACTATTATTAAAAGTGTCTACAGCAGGTTTATTCTGTCAGCACAAGTCACAAAGTTATTGGTAAATTTTTGAAATATGGTTTTATATTTTTAGAACCTCTTTTAGGATTATACCAAAGAGTTTTGGGATTCAGTGGTAAGGTATTTGTGATCATTCTTCAGTTTAATCTTCTGAAATTCTAGCAAATGTCCAGGATAATAATTTTTGGTGAAAAATGTCTTTGAGGCCTGAAACTGAATGAGCTGCAAATCCAGTACCTTATTGTATTTTCTCTAAATTTTTCCCCTACTCTTCTTGTATTAATTTATGAGATTTATAGCTTTTTTTTAAACAGTGTATACCTCCTAAATATTTCTACTTCATATGGTGAAATGTTCTGCATTATCATCTTCACCATGCAGAAGCTCTGACTTCCTGGCCATGAGATACTACAGAAAATTAAAAAGTGAACACTGTTGACTGGAGGTGATTGTGATGACTGTGAATGTCAGACTTATGAACAAGCACAGAATGAAAACACTCCTAAGGAATCTGTCCAACGAACTTCACCTTTTATTGAATCAATTTAATTATCCTGACTTTCATGCAACACCTTCCTCCAAAACCCCGAAAGACACACACCAGACCATATCATCCTCCTCTGCAAAGAAAGCCTATTGGGTTTCTTCCTCTCTTCTTCTAATTTCATTTATAATAAGCTACCTTGGAAAAGACTAAGTTCCCCTCTGATAGCAATAGCTTTGGGCTTCTGTTAAACATAACTTGCACAATTCCATAGTGTATACTTTCTAGAGTAAGATAAAGAGAACTTACATTTCTGAAGCTCTGTAATTTCACTGTTCACCCTCTGCTGAAACTCTTTTCTGCAAATTAATGTTTATCTTTCATATATAAGATATTTTATAATTCAAAATTATTAAAGGAAATACTTAAAATTTCTAAACTAATCTATATTTTATTGTCCCTGACATCAATGATTCTCTCTTGTTCATTTGCAGCAACCTCTTTTGTTGAGATAATTAGGTTCTAATTAATCCATTCCTCAACCAGCTTGTGGCTTAAATTTCAATTCAAAATGTTGAGACTAAAGAAATTCTTATTGATTTTTTTACTTAGATTGTGATACTTTGGCTTCCTAGATGCACCAAATTTTAATGAAGACTTGCCTGTAAATGCACACAAATACTTTAGTTTTCAGTGAACCTCAGTTTCATTTCATGTCGGGCTAAGGTCCAGGGCTTAGATGCTAAGGCTTAGATAACTGCCTTTCATGACCCAGGTCTATCATATTTTATCAACGTGTGCCAAATGCATCAGTTTGGACAAGATTTCAAGGTATGTCAAAACAAAGAAAATGAAAAAAAACCCACTAAGTGAAATTGGCATCCTGTTGATTTTTTTTTTAATTGTGTAAGCACAAACTCAAGTCCAGTCTTCAAAAATTTGTTTAGTTATTTGCATCCTTTACCTGGAAAATACTATGAAAAAAATGTATACATTTCTAAGTGTATGTGTAACTACACATCACAAAGCCTTTACCTGGAAAGAGAAAGTATTTTCCTTAGACTTTAAAAGCAAAGCCTTTTCTGTTTCTTCTATCTTAGAAGATGTCCAGTGAAGGATGCTGGGCTGCAGATTGGGAGGAAATGCTCCATGATGACACTGAGAATCTGTAAGCCCCTTCAAATGAAACATTTGGACCCTGAATCCATGCTGCAACAATGTGAGTAAAATATTTGACTTAATCACAAATGTTTTACCAGTGTATGACACAAGAATATAGTTTTTTAAAATGAAGCCCAATTAAGAGATGTGTTAAGAAATTTGTGGAAAATTTAGTGGATTGCTGTTAGAGTTTCAAAACCTAAGGGGGAACTCCTTCCAAAAAGCTTGGAGCCAACGCCTTAGTGTTGGTAAAGATGTTTAACAAAGGAGACAGAAGACATGCATATCCTGATGTTATCTGCCTTGGCCAGGCTTTTGTTCTGATCTCCCCCCAGTCTGGGAGAAAGGGGGAAGGGTTTGGTGTTTCTGGTTTTTCTGCGCAGGTCAGGGAGCTCAGCACTTGGTGGAGCAGGAGGACAGAAGACACACACACTCCGATCCCAGCATCAGTGGATACTGGACTGTGTTCCTTTTTCCCTTCTCCAACTTGACTGTTTTCATCCGTGAGTGATCATAACCACTACAAAGATTGCTGTGAGGAAAAGAGGTGGGAGAAAGCTGCGGTTTCCCTGCCCCTGCGGAGACAGGATTGTTGCTGCTTTGCTCTCCATTTTTCTCACTGGAACCAACCTGGGAACTGCCTGCCGTCTCGCCTGAGGGAAAGGCCAGCTGGCCGGGTGTGACATCGCCACCTACTGTCCGTAAATATAACTAAAACCCCTGGGAGAGAGTGAGCGGCCAGCGGTGGAGGTGCCACAGCGCCACCTGATGTCCGTAGATATAATTGCATTTCCCCTTTTTGGGCGTAGCCAAAGGACTTTTTTTTGACTGTTTGCCTTGTCATTTGGGGGTGGAGGGGTTTATTACAAACTGTTGTTGTTTGGTTCTTTTCTGGATATATATATATGTATTGTGGTTAAGAACTGTTATCTTTTTCTTTATATATATTTTTCCTAATTAAAGTTCTGTTTTCCAAATTTAAAGGAGGGGGATTATTTCTTGGCCAACATAGATATCTTAGTTCTCCCTCGAATTAAGACAATTGCATATACTAAAGACTGAGGAAGAAAAAAAGGAAGAGGGGGAAGAAAAATATGCAAATAGTGGAATGAGGCTCCAGTCCTTAGCAACACTATTGGCACTCTGATGGCAGTTATGAAAACCTCACATTAATTGGGCCAATTACTATCTCACCTTCCCTGCAGTAATTGTTTACTTTGTCAGAGCTACTCTTTGTTCAGAGACAAGAGAGATCAGAGCTAAGAATCTTGTGTAAATAAAGATTAATGATGTGTAAAGATTGCAAGAACAGACAAATGTTTTATTAGCCTGGTAGTACCTGAAGTTTAGGAAGTTGAGGAAGTTTGCTGGCTAAAGTGGAAATGTCAGTGCTCCTCTGTGTCAGTTGTAGTGTGGCTCCTGCCCCACTCCCACAGTTGCCGGTAGCAAAGGCTGAAAGATCTGCAGTATTTTATTAGTTAAATTTTTTATTCATTGACTAGTTATATGTTAGGTGCTTTTACGGGGTAGTGAAGACCCACTTCTCCGCTCAGTTTTTCCCCAAGATATCATTTTTTTGCGCTGATCTGTTGCAAAATGAGATCTAGGAAATTAACCTCTTCCCTGTCATGCCTTGTTAGAAGCAGCAGCTTTCCTTGCTGGTCCTTCATCCCTTGGAATCATTAGACCAGTACAGAGCATGGTTGTGCAGCTGGGAGAGAGGAAAACTTGTTACAACTCAGTACTCAGAGGAAACATAAAAAGGTGATACAGGATGTTTTACAAAATAATCTACTGAATGTGGAGAAATGCCTTGTTTCTTCAGTCATGCTGCACATAACAGGATCTAAAATAAAATAGATTTAGGACCATATATGTAGAAAAATTATTCCAATCAAATAAATTAAAAAGTTCAAAAGTTATTAAAATGTATTTAGCAACAAAGATTCTCCCTAAGAGTTTCAACATCTGTCAACTTTCAAACCTGACTAACAACAAAAAAAAAAGGGATTGGTGCTTCTTTGAGACCTTTGGAACTTCAGTTCTTTGAATTCTGTTTTGCAAGGTGTTTACTGAAATCATTCAGGTTAAGGTTTGGGGCAAGTCTTTTCTTCTTCATTCCCAGATGAAATTATCTGCATTTCTCTTTCCTGTTTACTTCCTGTAATTTCCTGTGAATTAGCACCAGGATATCATCTTCCAGTGCAGGAAACTAAATCCTTTCCTTTCTTTTTCTTAAGTCTCTTGATTAATATCTGTGCACCTTAATTTGCATATTCCTGGCTTCAGGCTTCTTCCCTCTGTTACTGACTTCTGAGAAGAAACTGGTAAAATAGTGTTATGAAAAATGTTTATGCATGGTTTTCCTACTGGATGCATAATTATTTTTTTTTATGTAAGCTTATGAAAATATTAAACACGAGACAGCAGATGGTAAAACTGGGAATAGGTTGCTCTGAATAACAATCCCCCACCCTTTACTCCTGTAGTTTCAGGGGGAACCTCATGGGGCCCTGCCTATTACAGTTCCAAGGCAGAAAAGCAAGTTAAGACACTGATTCTCATTAACTGCCAGTTTGTAACTGTGATATGTTCAATCTGTCAAAAGAAAATTCTTTAGAATAACATCAGTTAATAAAACTTCTAGGATTTAATTTACTTGTTCCTCCTTTTATAATTGGAAGTGTGAGCTTTCCTTCATCTCTTTCCTTGGAATACTATGTTGAGAGCTTGGCCTTCTCTTTCACCGTTTTCCTCTGCTGGTGCTGGAATATGTAAGTGTTTCAGCCTTGTTTCTTGATAAATCTTTCTCAAGAATAGAAATGTTTTGATCACTAGTATGGATTTGAAACAAAAAAAATCATCAATTTCATTTGTGCTGGCGAAGTCTGAAACCAATTCCAGCAGCATGGAGCAAAATGCAGAGAAGTCTTCGATCCTTTTGAAGACTTGAATAGACAATGGCTATCACAACCTGTTTTTCTACTCGTGAACTGTTCATCATGTAAAAATTTTGAATCTTGTATAGTGGCAAAATGTCTTTTTTTTTTTAAACAATTTAATAATGGATCCTTTAAAAATTATCTTGTCCTAATACTAATGTTACTTTTCCTCTCCCATGTTTATTTTGAGCCTTTTCACTACTTTGGAGGCAATGTGTTACTCTGCCTTGCAGTCTTTTGATGACACTGTCTATGGTTCAGTTCTAGTGATTTAGCAGAGTGCCATAAGAAAACACCAGGATGCTAAAATTTGATTTATATTTGGCAGACCCAGTCTGAAGGCCTGCTTCTGCTTGTGATATTTCCACTTATATTTGTCCTCATTTGAACAATGCCCTGGAGCACAGTTTATTCTTTGGAAGTGCACCACTATGTTGCAAAACAGCTAAGTGCCTTCTAGGCCAAGAGAATTTCAACCCAAGATTTGCAAATGCAGTTATATTTCAAAACCTCATCACCCTGCACTTCCTACAGGCTGAAATACTACCACCTGTTGTATTCTTTCTGCAGCAGGTTCTGACATTGCAGACTGGGGTCAGAGCCTGGACCTTCTTCTTGCTCAGACCCCTCACTGCACATTCCCTGGTGTCACATTGAACAATGTGTGTGAGATAAAGGGTTCTGGCCCCAATTGTGGCCTCTTACACTCCAGTCCAGTGTTGAAGGCTGTAGCATAAACTGCTAGATTTATTCTTTTCTAGCACAAACTGAAAATCTATGTGCTGAGAATGAGAATTTAGTATCCTAGCCAGACTGAGCTCTAGATGTAATAGAGGATTGAAGATACACACTTGTGCCAAAAGGATACTTCTAGGGATCTGAGTCAGCAATTCCTTTTGATAACATCATTTATCTCATCACATTATTTAGAACACTTGAAAAATTAATACTGATGTTATCAAACAATTTATGTGATTTGTCAACTTTAAAATCACATTCCTTCTTGTGTTTGTTTTTATAACAAGTAACACCTTTTTTTTTTAAACAATAATCAAGGGAGCAAGAAAATAATCATCTTTTACCTCTTCTGAATTCATTAAGCATTTGTGGCACATTGACAGGTTCTCCATGACCAGTTTTCCTCAATGTTTTTTCAGATCATTGAAACAGAAGTGAGAAAGAGAGAGGAACTTCTGGTTTAGGGAGAAACGAAACCACAAAACCTCCACCTTAAAGGTGTCTTGATTTGAGACTCAAACAACATACAGTACCTACAATGACCCTTGTTTTAGTTTCATTTAAAATCAAGGATATATCAAAGTCAGTTTCCCCTGATGTCATATTTCTTCAAATAATCCAAAATACTTTAATGACCATTGAAGAAATTGTAGCAATTCAGTTGTGTACAAGGGGCACATATGTTTTACTTTGTGTGAAGCATGTTTATTTTCAAAAAGAAATAAAACTTTAAATAATACACGTGCTAGAATGTCAGCTTTTTATCAGAACCTTTAGCAAAAAGGTATGTAGTCACTTTGGTTTCAGATGGAGCAACAGTAGCTATTGCTGCATCGATTCCTTCAAATGCACGAAGCCAGTCCTAGTAATAATCATATTCCTATTTCTTCTACTTATGACCATGATTCAGGCTGGAAGAGATCTCAAGAATTCTCTAGTCTATCCAACTTTATATTCAAAGCAGTGTCATGGGAAAAAAGGTCCTTCTTATCTCCAGGCTGAACCTTCTGTTTTCAGTTTATGCCCATTGTCTCTCATCTTCCTTCCATGCACCATGGTGAAGCACAATGCTTGCACAGGTATCTCACTGATTGGGAGGATCATGTCTGAAGCATTTTCACCTAAAATAATCGACCATGAGAGCCTCAGCTAAGCTGTTGTATCTGCTTGTTTCAAGGCTGTAGTAGGCTCCTTGGTGTCTTTAGATGGAGCAGCATGAAGTATAATCCTGGCTTCAGTGGAGAATTCTGAGAATAAAGAATTTGTTTTTATGAGCTGAAACTCCATGGCATTTTGAAAGAATCAGGTTAAGACTTCTGTGTGTCTGTGAAAAAACTTGCATCCAGTTCAACAGCAATAGAAGACATGAGATTTTACCCTTAACCCTTTTTTTTTAAACGCCATCAAATGGCTGCTGCTTCTTTCTGGGTCAAGCATCATTTTATACAAGCAGGACAATTATTCCATCTATTCTTGTTTGGAAAACACATGAAAATCCCTGAACAATGAAGAATATGAGCTCTAATACAGATAGTTTCCCATCTGTCAAATTGACTTGCTAAGAAAATAAAACTAATTTACCAAAATTAAAATGAATTAAGTAATGAATGACAGTAAATTATGGATAAAAACAGGCAACATTGCAACTCTGGGAAGCAAATAAACAGTGTTATTTTTAAATGTATTTATATGCAAAATAAGAATGTGTTTTATGTTGCCAGCCTTTAGAAGGGTTTTATTTTGGGCATTTCTTCTCCTAGTTGAAATAATTATGACATTTATATTTTGAATGACACATATCTCTGGCATTCATCTGGTACCCTTTAGCATGGCCTAATCATTTTCAGTGAAGTGTCAGGGGTGACTGAATGTGTTGCTTACATGCAAAGGCTATACTAGTGCTGCTTCATTAGGCACAAGCTCTATGCCCAGGGACACTCAAAGCAATTAAGCATCTGGGCCAATTTAGGTTTCTATGTTTGCAAAACTTTGGCTTTAAACACTTTGCACCTCTCCCCACCTTTCTCCCTGTCTCATCAAAATGCACTCTTTGGTCTTTCAGCCTCATAGTACAGAATAGGTGTTAGTATGCGCAGAATACAGTTCAATATGAATGGATTTTTACAAAGTGACTTGAACACTGCAGGATATACGGTGTTATTTTAAAAAGAGGCACATATTCAGCCATGTGCAAAGCCTGTCTTGGTGAAGTGTTTGAGGACCTGAAGAGCACAGCTGTCCGTCTCAAACACTACCAAGGCCACAAAGGAAACTTGCCATAAGGTAAGCAACCATAGCAGGAACTTGAGATAAGCACAGAAGAGAGAAATTATGACAAGAAGGTGTTAATCCCAGGCCTGGTCAAGGTGAGACCTGATTAGCACATCCTGATTAGTGCATCCAAACAAAAATTCCCACTGTGGCCAACTGTGAGAAAGGAAACAACTGCTTAGACTCATATAACCCCAAATTAATGGGAATGGCATCTGCACCCCATGGATTCCTGCAACTTGGACTGTATAAAGGTGGTACCCCCAGAAGAATCACTCCTACCACTGAGCAGTCCAGGGTGAAGAAGAGCCAATGCTGCCGGTTTCACAGGTCAAGCCTTCTGCTTGATGTCTCTCTCTCTTTCTTTCTCCTTCTGTGTCTCCCCTCCCTCATTTACTGTTTCTTTCTAATTTACCTCACATTTACTGTTAAATAAAATCCATACTTACTGACTTTGGCATATGGTCTAGTCTGCACCTTGATTTGGGTAGGGGCATCTCTCACTACTCAGATCATAACAAAGTGCATGTTTTATTAAGAAGTAAAGATTTATGGGCCAGCCTCTGAAACCTAGAGACAGCACCACTATACTGCTGTTTTTGTATAGACTTGAATTAGCATGATCACACAAGTTCCTTGCGTGTGAGAGTGTGTGTAAGTTGAGTGCAGATGAAGCAGCATTAGAGGATGACTGCAGAAGGGGATCAATATTCCTACACCATATACTCAAACACAAAAATGAGCTCTATGTGTTTATGTGTGTGTGCTCATCTAGGTATTGCTTTAATGCACTGCACATGCACTTTGTATATTAGGAGCGCTGCTTACATTTGAGTTTGGTATTGTTAAAACTCATTTGGTATTAAATGAAAGATTCAGTGTCCTCTTGGGGTTCCATCCAGCCATTTTGTCCTCAATTACCATAAATCTCTAATTTAAGGCTTAGGGATACTAAGACATTAAAATGTCTAAGAGAGTTTTTATATCCCACTCTCTTCACCAAAAAGATGGTCTGTTTGCTTGAGTACCCTCTTTAGGGTGGTATTGGGAGCTCTGAACTCAAAATAAAACTTCAGTGCCCATGTGAGTATGGTTCTTCCAGTTTGATCTTGAAAGGAAGACCCATAATATTCTTTCTTTTTGGAGGAAAATTTTCTATTCTGTACACATCTTGCTCTTTTCAAACCTCTTTCAGGCCTCTATAACACCATTTCATTCATCTATAATCATCCTTAAATGTTTTAACTGAAAATAGCATAAAAGATGCTTCTTACTCAGGTGACATACCACTTTCCATGAAGAGTTCCTGAGTTCTAAGAGTTGCTTTATTTTCTCTCACATAGCCTAAAATCAGTACTTCATGGTGGACATATATCTGTGCCTGGTAGATATTCTTAGGATTTTGAAAAGAGGGAAGCTCATGCAGGGTGTTTAGTAGTTTATTAATTGTTTTTATCTTCATAGTGGTAAAACTGATAGCATAGAATACAATTGGAAAAGACTGCTAAGATCAACAAGCCCAACTGTTAACCTGGCCCTACTGTGTTCACCATGAAACTGTGACAACAAATGCCACATCTACACATTTTTTGGAACACTTCCAGGAACCCTGACCATTTTTCTGGGCAGCCTATGTCAATGCCTGACCACCCTTTCAGCAAAGAAATTTTTCCTAATACATTATCTAAATCTCCCCTGGTGCAACTTGAGGGCGTTTCCTATTGTCCTGCCAGTGCTATGTTAAAGATAAGTTTATTTTTCTGTATTGTTTGTGGCTTAAATACTGATGAAATATTTTGGGATACTTCTTTAAGCTTCTTCATACAGAAATAGCATGCAATTATTTTTTTAATTCAGAAAGGGAAATTTGAAGTGGGTCATATGGAATAAGTAAACTAATGGAACAAAAATCTATGGCATAGCAACTGTATTGCTGTAGGAATGTTTTAATGAGGAATGGAGTCTGCAAATGTGTATACTTATATAATCAGTCATTTAAAGTATTTATTATAATTAAAATTGTAGAAATTATGTGGATAGTAATCAGTTTTCATTACAGTTCATCACACATTTCAGTGCTATAATTAGACTGTGGCATCTGCCATTGCTGATTAATTTGTAGACAACTCTGTCTTCCCATTAAGATTTAATGTGTACCAAAGCAAAATTTTCATTATCTAAAAATATGAAATAAAAAGTGGAAGCAGTTTAGGGGTATTAGCTTTATCACTTCATAATTTTGTAATTGAGAATATCCCACCAGCATCTATACCATTCTCTGTGAACAAAATTAGGTGGAAGGAGACCAAATTTTTCTTTTTGGGCTTAGAAAATTATGGCCATTTTGTTCTTAAACCCTTTAGCTATAGGCTTGCACACTTTGGGCTTAGGAGTCCATGAAAGGTGTTCTAATGGTAGAAAGATAAGAGCTTTATGAAATCAGAATAATAATAGTATCATCTACATTGCAAAAGATTTAAATACCTCTGGTAGTCCTGCTGTTCAAGTAAGAACTTGATTCTACTAGGATTTTTTTTTTTAAATGACCTGTATTTGCTTGTTTGGCCACTGTCTTGAAAAGCTTTTAGCTCTAAGTGAATGAAAGCTGTAATGTATCTGATCAGTTCATTCCATTCCTGGGATGCCAGAATATTGTGCTTCCTTATTTTTTTGCAGCCACATGCAATATATCTTATCTACAGAACAATGAATACAGTTGATTGATGACCTGGACTAGGTCTGTTTATCTTAGCTATTACATTGCTTCTCTTGTGGTGTCTACTTGGACTGTACTTCAGGATTTTCTGGATTTAACAGCAAAGGTAGTTTATGGAATAATTTATGAAATAACTTCTTATTCTCACTCCTCTGTAAGACTTCACAATCTCCTTGGCTGTGCTGGCAGTTTTTTTCTGTCGTCAGTAAAAACTGAATCACTGGGCTGATCTAAGCTAAAAGATAACCTTCTGAAAAGAAGGCACAGACAGAAACATATGGGCAGAAACAGGGATGGGATTTAAAAAAAGGGAACTTTTTGATCTGTTTCTTTGCCAAGATTAGCATGTTGAGACTGTATGGTCCCAGTCTAGTCTGCTGCCTACTAAATCACAGGGAAATCAGATAGGCAAATCCATCAAACTAAGACATACCATGCATGGGCCATTTCAGGGCTCAGCATCGACCCTCGCCAGAGCTTCTAGGAGATTTGCTTAAAGGTAGGGCACATATTTGAACTAATTTTGCCGCCAGCTTCTTAATCCATCTGTGGCAACATTTTCACTTTGACCTGGGAGTATTTCAACTTATATGGAGAAACAATATAGAGATAGAACAGCTTTTCAAAACTGACATGTACTATAGCATGGAAATATACTTCTTCCCTTCTCCATTACTAATCCAAGGCTTCAATGCTATTTTTGAGAAGATAATATCTTTCAACACACATTGCAAGTATGTTTAACACCTATCAGAATGGCAAACACAATAAAACCAGAATGAGCAAGTCAGGATGGGTCATTCCAAGAAACATTGTACAAATTCAATTACTTGACAATATCATATGGAAAAATAACCTCTCCTATAATCAAATCTATGTTATTAATGAATCTAGTGTTAAATAAAATATAGCTGGCTTTATTAATAATGGTAAGACACCATATGTCTTAACCCCTGCTAAGGACAGATGTGTTTTTTATGAAATGTTTTAATGTGATATGGTCCTCTACAATAACACAAGTATACAGAATTCTGTCCTAGAAAGAAAACAGAAGACTTAGGCTGTCAAGATTTCTAAGTATGGAGAATCTGAGCCACAGCACTTCATTAGTGCAGTGATTTCATTTATTATGCAAAAGCTCACTTGTTTGCATGTGCAATGAGTTTCTAGATGAGTAAGTACCATGCAATTCACTTCTTTCCCACAGATATGCAGCCATTCAAAATTCTTACATTGCAGAATTTTATTTTCTAATTACAAATAAGATTTAAAGCATATCAAGCATAGAGATTGCTTTATACAAAAAGGTGAGGTGAGTAGCACATTGCTGTGACCGACTGAAATATTGCAGGTATCATAACCATATTGCTCCGTGATAAACAGGTCATGAACAGAAGAAAGAAGAGTGAAAGAAGAAAGATCAAATTAAGAGAAAAAGAGACAACCAAACATTTATAACTAAGCCCAGCAAGAACAATAGGAAGAAATCCAAGATTGGCAGGTGAGGTGGAGAGATGGTTGTAGCAATTGCTGTTAGGCATATATGCTGTCACTTTCCAGTTCATATTCAGAATTATCCTAAATCCGGTGTTATGTACTTCTAAGATAATTCTAAAAGACAGATCAGATATGTATTAAAAATGATAGATGTCTTTCCCAGTCTTGTGCACTTCATACTTTCGTAAACTTCTCATTTTTTCAGAAGCATTTTGTCTTTCAACTGATCCTTGTTTTCTCCCTGTCTTCAACATTATTATGCCTTTAATAAAATCCCAGTGATAAGAGTGAACTGAAATATGTTTCAATTCTTTATTTTATTGATAATAAAGTTGCATTCTTCACTGGAAGTGACTGCATCAGTGGACAAGGTAAGAACTACAGTGTAATATACCTAGATTTGTGTAAAGACTTTAGATACAGTCCCACACAACATTTTGGGTACAAAATTAGAGAGAGGTGGATTTGACAGGTGGACTGCTATATGTATAAGGAATTGACTGGACGGCCTTTTCTAAAGAGTTATAGTCAGTGGCTCAATGTCCAAGAAGAAACCATTTACACATGACGTCCCTCAGAGATAGATACTGGGACCAGTAACATTTAGTGTCTTCCTCACAGATATGGATGATGAGACTGAGTGCCCCCTTAGCAAGTTTGAAGACGACATCAAGCTGAGTGGTGTAGTTAATTCACTGGAGGGAAGGGATGCCTTCCAGACGAACCTTGACAAGCTTGAGTTGTGGGCCCATACAAATCTCATAATTTCAAGAATTTTAACAAAGCCAAATACAAAGTGCTGCACCTCATTTGGGAAAATCCCCAGTGTTAGTACAGACTGAGGAATTAAGGCATAGAGAGCAGCCCTGTGGAGAAGGACTTGGTGATACTGGTGCGTTAAGTTTTGGGCCTGAGCCAGCAATAAGTACTTTGAGTCGAATTGTATTCTGCACTGTATAAAAACCATCATGGCGAGGAGGTCAAGTGAGGTGGTTTTCCTTCTCTGTTTTGCTCTGGTGAGACCCCACCTGGAGTGCTGCAGCTCTGGGGTCCCCAGTGTGAGAAAGGCATGTACCTGTTAAACGTGTCCTGAGAAGAAAAGCCAAAAGAGCTGAAATTGTTCAGCCTGGAGAAGAGAAGGCTCCAGGGACACATTATTATGGCCTCCTATTTAAAGGAGGCTTAAAAGAAAAATGGAGAGAAACTGTTTTTTTTTTTGGGGGGGGGAGGTTGTTTGTTTGTTTGTTTTGGTTTTGGTTATTTTTTTATTATTCCCATGGCCTGTAGTGATAGGACAAGAGTTAATGGCTTTAAACTAAAAGACACTGTATTAATTAGACATCAGGATGAAAAGTTTTATGATGAAGGTAGTGAGACACTGATAAAGGTTGCCCAGAGAAATTGTAGGTGCCCCATTCTTGTAAGTCTAACATCAGGTTGGATGGGGCTTTGAACAAACTAACCTGTGGAAGGTGTCCCTCCCTGGAGCATGATTGTTGGAACTAGATGATCTTTAAATGTCCGTTTCTATGTAAACCTTTCTATGAATATGTTGTGTTACATGAATGTCCAGTTTCATTTTCACTCTAAAAATCAACAATCCATTAGCAGACGCATCTATTCAAAGAAAAAGTCACTCATTTTTATCTTGATGGGCTTTTCACTTGCTACAAATATACAGTATAGATCCTTAGAACAATCAAGTAATATTGCAGGAACAGATTTTTTTTTAGTGTAAGATCAATTAAAATGTACAGTACTCAATAGGACAGATGCAATTTTTTTTCTTCAAAGACTAATGTTTACTGGTTTCTTTTCTGTCAGTATTTCTTCCTTCAGGAAACTAAATAGGGTTTGTCTGTTTCTGAGTCTCAGTAATTAAATGCTTTTCTTCCTGGCCTCCTGTAAACACCAAAATGCTGATTAAAACAGCAGCAACAAGGGAATTGGCTAAACATGTGCATTCATCCTGCTCACACTCTAGAATTTTTTGTAAATGAGACTAATTTTGATTATCATAGCTTAGAGAATTGTCCTATGTATAAATAGATTAAAAACATGCTAGAACAGCTGTTAATGCCCAGACACATGCAGGCTAAACTGATTGCTAGTATCAATCCTATAGCTGGCCATTTTTTAGGTTTCTTAGCAAAAAGTGTGAGCAGTTTACTTGGAAGGAAATGACTAGTGCCAAGCATTGTGGCTTTACTCCCTACTTTACTTTCTTCTTTGGTTGTAGTTCAGGAATGGTATTCCCCAAAATAATGTTCCTACTGAAAGCATGCACTACTTACTTGCTTCTCTTCCTCCTCTCCCTGTGGGCAGCTGGAGAGAAGAACTGGAGGTACAAAAGGCAAAGATCATGGGTCGAGATAAGAACAATTTACTGGAAACAGCAATGAGATAAGAAAATGACCAGTAACAGTTACAATATCAATAACAAAGTGTACAAGATAGACAAGATTGCTCAGAACTGGCCTTACCCCACCTCTCCCTCTGACATATTTCCTTGACCACAAGGAATCCTTTCTCCCTGGAAGAGACTCCCTTCCCACCTTCACGTCCCAACCCCATGGTAATGATGAGAGAGCGCATAGAATAACCTCTGGGTACTAGCCATGCCTCCGCCTGGTTACTGCAAAAATTAACCCTGTCTGGCTGGAACCAGGACACCATAAAAATACATGTCATTTCTATGTGCTATGTTAGATTCCAAGGAAACTGTGTCACCTTCATCACAGCTCCAGCATAAAGTTATTATTGCTGCCAGGCTATGTAGAGTTTACCCTGAACTCTTATGCTGAACCTAAAATTATGTGTGGAAATTACTCTTACTATTACAATCTGTCAGTCCTGGCATCAGATGATCTAGGAAACAAAAGAGTGGATATGGGGAAACTTCATTTTGCTAGGAAATGGCCTTGCCATTTTTGCTAATGGTTAAATATAACTGCAGTATATAATATAATTTTATATATAATTTTTTCCAGCAGAAAAAAACCTGCTGTGGCATTCCTGTTTGAATTTTTTTTCTCATCTTTTTAATATGAACTCCCACATGACAGATTTCCACACAAAAATTTGTGGGAATGACACTGTCAAAAAATTTTTAATATAGCCACCTATGAGACTTTCTCTCTGTTCATTGTTTTTCAGTTTAGAAGAGATAGACTGTAGGGGTCTAATGAGGCCCAAAATTACAATTACCACATGGCACAAAGGATGGTGTCAAAGCAGCTCTGCAACTTAGCCTGATGCTAGCAAAAATCTCTAGAATTCTAAGTACCTTTTTTTGGTTCATATGAAAAATTAAAAAACCGGCCCATACATTAATTAATACCAAGTATAAAGGTATGCCAACAGCTCTCCAAAAACCTTTCTTTTCTTCATACAGTCTCATGGTGTTTCATATAATTAGTGGGGGAAAGTGGGGATAAGATGCCAGAAACAGCTACACAACAAGCATACATCTTCACCAATTTTATTCTTTTAAAATTGGCATGGTGATAATTTTTTGTCTTTTTCTTAAAGAAAAAGAAAATAAATTCACAAACACACCAAATTTAAAACCAAACCAAAACCAACCTGCAAGCATTAAATTATTTTTATCCAGTACTGTATGCCTTTTACAGTACAGATATCTTTATTTTGGTTCAACATATTTGTTCTTTTCAGTGTATTTGAGCAGTCCCTCATATAGAGCCAGAGCAACTACAGATCTTTAGTGATTATGGTACAGGACGTGATAGATCTCTGAGTGTAAAATCAGACAACTTGAGGAGAATTGTATAGTATATATATGAAATCTGCAGTCTAGACTGATTTAGCTCATAAACCAATTCACATTCACAACATGTTTCATGCAGAACTTGCCTATTTACTTTTACTTTTTATGAAAGAAAAAAAAGATTATTTGATAGTTTGCCAGGGAAAGCATTAAACTGGTGATGTTTAGGAGAGTAATTGCTTGGTCTTGACTACAGAATTTTAAATTTTCCTTATTAATGTTCTTCTCAGAAGAGAAGAAAGGTATAATTTGTTGTTGTATTTATGATAAAGTTATTGCAGAATGTATTTTTCAGCTTAAATAGTTGTAGAGCAAAGAAAACTAAAACACACAGCTATGCCTTGAGACTACCTCCTTGTGCATTTCTTGAGCTTAAACTCATTCAACTACCCTGACTACCAGAGTTTTCCCTTTATAAGGTGAAAAGTGGCCACTCAGCAGTGAGGCACATGACAACCACACAGGCTCTGTTCTTCTACCACAAACTGAGAAAATGCATAATAACGCATGTAAAGGAAATTCTTTAGAATCAGCATGAATTTTAAGCTGTGTCTTAATAATTTATTGATGGCAATAACCTTTTAATTTGGAACATCTCAGGACCTTTTTCTGAATAATTCCAATAAAAATTTATTCGAAATAGGATCCAGATGAAATAATTCAGCTATGGTTATAGTGAAATGTTTTTGAAATTGGCTGAAATTATATTGAATTGCTTTTTTTTTTAAATTTTATTTTTTATGAAGTGGAAGACAAATTTTCAATTCCCTTTCTCTTTCAATAAAATATGGTCTTTAAAGGACTATTTCTATGTCTAACAAATTAGAAGGATTATCTTAGCATGCAAAGAAAGACGGCTGAATGTCCTAATTTGCATATATAATTATACCAGACTGATCATGGAAACTAGTAGGCAAGTCTTCATTGACTTTCACAGTGTGCAGCACAGCATAACTATAGAATTGTATTGCTGACAGCTGACAGTTTTCTTATGTATGTGCTCCAGAAGGAGAGCAGAATTTTTGCATGATTTATAGATGTTCACAGACAAGACTAATACTTTCTTTATATACCTAAATGAGAGATGACTACTTTTTGTCCTGAATTTTTTAGTGCCCAGCAAAGGTTGTTTTTGAAAGATTTTTCTCGTCTATTTTATATTATTATGGGAACTCTAGTCTTAAGATGGTAGTTTTATTTCCTCTGGAGAAACAAAATGTTTTAAAAACAGTTCATGCAAGGAGCTAACCAAAAGTTTACTGAACTTTATCCCAAAGTGTTCTACCAAAAAAAGGTTGTCTTGCCAATAATTGCTGAAGCACGTCTCAAAACACAATAAAAATCTTTATATTCTTGTCTATTTTTTGCTGTTCTTGAGGGATAATAGAAGGAAGAGCCTAAGATATTATCAGGTCAAATTTTATTACTGAATACAGTGGAGCAGCTGGAGGAGACAAAGATTAGTAGCTAGTAGTAAATTCATTTTCTGCATGAGCAGAAACATCTGTTCATTGCTGAGAAGTTAATTTGTCCAGCCTTTCAAAAACTTTTCATTACACATGCCCACTTCTCATGAAGTTGAATTTCTGTGTTGGGAGAAAAGATTAAAAGTGTGGTTGCTTTTATTCATTGCATTTTGTTTGCCAAAATGTGAGCTGTATAGAAAGCACATTGTGGATGAGAAAGAACATCTATATATTACATGTATGTCAGTCTAGTCACATCCTATTTGCAACTGTGTTGTAAATTTAACCAAAAGCCTGCATGATTATGTGGCCTCTGTAGTGGGTTAACTTTGGCTGGCTCTCAGGTCCCCACTGAGCCACTTTTTCACTCCCTTTCTGAGAGGGTCAGGAGAAGAAAATAAGATGAAAAAGCTCATGGATTCAAGATAAGAACAGTTTAATAAAGGAAAGCAAAGACTGCATACAAAACTAAAGAAAAATAAAGAAAGAATTTATTCTCCACTTCCCATCAGCAGGCAATGTCCATCCACTTTTTGGAAAGTAGGGCCTCTGTACACTCTTCATTTATTTTGCAATACAAACACCTTAATAGCAAATGTCTCCCCTTTCTGCCTCCTTTCTCCTAGCTTTTTTTGCTGAGCACTATGCCATATGGTATGGAATATCTCTTTTGTCACTTTGGGTCAGCTATCTTGTCTGTGCTTCCTCTCAACCACTTTCCCACCCCAGCCTGTTGCTTTTTGAGGGTGAGTGGAAAGTTGGAGAGATGGCTGTGATGCTGTGGGGAGCAGTGCTCACAGAAGCTAAAAAAAATGGTGTGTCATCAACCCGAGTTTGCATGTAGTCTAAGTGATGTTAACTTGCATGTTTGGGTTTTATTCCTTCTTTCCTACACAGTACACTGCCTAGAGTCACTTGTACACAAGAACAGTTACTATTTTTTTCTTAAAGTCAGATTTTTCAAATAAAAGGAATTTCATGAATTTCTTTAACCAAGTCATAAAAGTGAATATTCTTGTCTTGCATACCAAAAAAAAGAAAAAAAACACAGATATTTGAGAGTGAGTCTTATTTCTGAAATGCAGTAGTGAATTTGGACTAAAAGGGAATTTTAAATTGGTATTAAAATATCAATGAAGATGCCTCAGGAATGTGTTATGCTCAGCAATTAGAATGCAAGTTTGCCTGCTGCAGAGATATGTTGAAGATGAATTCTGAAAGTGTTTTGTAACTTAATCGTTTACAATTAATACATACTTTTAATAAATATTTCTAGTAGTTGATAATCAAAAATGTAGTATACTTTTGAGCAGTGAAACCAAAGTCAGATATTTCTAGAAAAGGCAATTTTTGGCCACAATTTCCCCTTCTGTTTAGAAAATATGGTATAAAACTCATTGTGAAAGTCTTCTTTTCCTTTTGTATTTCAATTAGTCTTAAGAGTGCTGTCCAAAATGCTGCTTTGGTGAATCACAGGTTTTGATTATCCTGTCCTAAAAGTTAACCTTTTTTTTTTTTTGTTTCTGAATAATAATAAAAAAGGTGCATTTTATAAAAGCATTTGACTTTGATAGCTTAAAATAATGATGAATTATTTCCAGGTCGGCTCACTTTATTTTTTTTAAATTTATGTCCTCTTTTTTTCTCACAGAAGCAGTGCTCTGTAAAACACAATTATGTGACTACAGTTTCGGTGGAAGAAACCCCCCTGCATTTTTAGGCCATTGATCAAATTCTAGCTTGATTTACAGATTCACAGCCTTCCAAGGAGAGCTACAAATCTTGTTGAATATGATTCTCTTATAAAAGTTTGAAGGGTGAAATAGCTGTGTTGACACATTTGAACTAAGTACTGTAATTTTCCCCTTCACAGTATTAGCTTTATTTTATCATTTCATTTTATTTTATTTTAATTTTTTTATTTTGTGGGTTAGTGCCATGCTTTCTGTGTTTCTGTTTCTACCCTACCCTTATTAATGGTGACTGGGACTGAGATCCAAACCTGTGGAAAAAGTTCTCATTTTATCCTTTGGAAAGCATTTTTCTTACAAGTATAAATGAGATTATTGTATTTGTATCTGAAGACAAAATCTGGCATAGTGGCTTGAGCTTGTTTGCATCAGGCTGAGCTGCAGAGTGCTGTATAGGGAATTGTTCATAGTACTAGGTAAATATTGTAATTGCTAGTTTATAGACAAGGGCCCTGCAGCAACAGTAGTGAACAAAGCAGTCTTGGGCTTTGCATGTTTAGATTTTCCTGCTACTGAATTCAGGCTTTGGGGTGATCTGCAATTGTTTTCTTCTGGGACTGTTGAAGTTAGAATGCAAGGTCTTAATTAAGTGAAAGCCCCACCCAACTTAGAATAATTTACTATGGCTTATTTTGGGAAATTTTCTTCCTGGTCTTATGGAAGAGTAAATTCCAGAAGATATTCTGCCCCAAACATTTTACACCCCTAAAAATTTTTATATGAACACATGAACATTTTTTGATAGTATTATTCTATTCCAACTTTGATTTTTAAAATGTATGTATATGTGCAGCATGTAGAATCACTACAATAAAGGCAGGACCAGTACAGTATCTTGCTTAACAAAACACTGAATAACACATGAGAAAGCTGTTGGCTTTCAAAGATACAGGTCAATCCTGGAATCCTAAGAAGAGCATTCTCTGAAAACTGCACTCTAAATATACCAAAAAGCATCTCAAAAGGTCAGAAAGATAGGAAGTAAGCAGGCGAGTTTGAATGCTTGTGGCCAAAGTGCTACAGGTATTTTTTCATGCAGTTAGTTCACTACAACAACCTTTTTAAAGTTCTGGTTTGGCTCTCATGTTGAGGAAAATCCTGTCATAGGACAGGGCAAGATTAACAGAAAACCAGTCGCCTCGTTCACACAGTTAACCTGGTGGGGAATGTTGCAACAGCCTACATCAGCCTGAGGAAAGGGAACAAAAAAGCACTAAGGAAATTAGATGGAGCCAGGAAATCCTGCCACACCTAATTTGCAATGTGAAGACCCTAAGGCAGGAATGTAAGGGTAGAGAAGTTGCTTCAAACTTGCAAGTTCTGCCTCTTATAAGGAAAGTTTTAAAATCTGGTAATATTTTGGCACTTTTAATGTGCTAAGATATATTGGTAGATACAGAGAACACAGCATCAAAACTGCTTTCAATTTTTAATCTTAAAGAGCATTCAGGATATATTATATATTTAGCAGTAATCATCCCAGTCAATAGCCTTGAACTAACATGTCTTGGAGGGAGATGGTTATCAGACAGAATTAATTCTTTTATGGAAATTTATTATTTGAAATATTATCTATTGTAGTATTTACCATGATGGGACTTTGTAGCAGTCACAGTCAGCCAATGCCTTTCCATTCAGGAAACCATTCAATAAATGACAGCACTCCAGACACTGTTACTTATTTTCATACAAAAGAAAAAAAATATCAACAGTGATGATTTTGTCAAAGATTCAGACAGAATCATAGATACATATATTTTGAAGCTTTTGTTTTTTTTCTGATGCACTGAAAGCTCTTTTTTTAAATATATTCTGAATGACAATGATTAAATCATTGTTGTATATCCTGTGTATTTTGGCTTACAAGTGAACTGAAGATGAATAAGATAATAAGTTTGTAGACATATATTAAATACAAGGTATAGGGAATAAAGAAGGATGCACATGACTTTTTTATTGCTTGATGGACTCTCCTGTTAGATGAAGTGGGGGTGTGGGCAAGTAGAAACACTTCCCCTTCTTTAAAAAGTTTAAGTAGTCTTTTGGCATAAAGAAAACAGATTTGGTTGTAGTATTTCAAATGCCCTGCACAAAAAAAAAGAAACCAAACACCAAAAACCCAAACAACAACAAAAAATCCCACAAAAATCCCACAAAAACCAACTAAAAACCCGCCAAGGAAACAAACAAACAAAAAAACCCAACCACACACCAAAGGACATCGCAATTCAGTTAGAAACACTGGATTTTGCTAGGAATTAAAGATGTAAAAAATTTAATATATCTGAAAGCCTAGGTAAAATAGTCTTGGGAAACTGGCTTTATGAATTTTTCCTAAGTTGCCTTTTGTGTTTTGCCAGTCTTTGAAACTTTTGACACATTTTCTCAAAAAGCAAAGAGTACTTATAAAGGTACCTATAAAACAGTCAAAGGTACCTATAAAACAGTCTCTTAAGAAGGCCATCTTCATAAAGCAGCATTCTCAAGAGCAGGACATTAACAGCTGGTTAATATTCATCACTGTAACTTATGGGCACTATTTGGAAGGTATGTCAACAAAATCAGCTTTTATTCAGATAAAGGTTTTGGAACTGGTTTTAAAACTTGATTTAAGCTCTTTTTTCTTTAACTGGAAAATCATGGTTTGACAGTGTGTGCCTTTGCAGAGCTGTAGAAATTGTTTCCTTTAAATGAGTATATGAGTTGCTAGCTATTTAATCAAAATGAAATAAATGCAGTCAAACGATCTCCTGATCCATAATGCTGTATTCCAAATGCTGGAAAGTTAAATTAAACTTTCAGAAAAATATTTGCTTGCCATAGTATAAAGTCTGTGCTGTCACAAGCTTTGTCTTGAGACTTGTCAAAAAATCATGGTTACTGAAGAGTAGAAGATAGATGGTAATCCTGGGTTGATTTAAGTGTACTTGAATGTAACTCCAAGCTGAATGGAAATAAGTCATTCAAAATTTAAATGTCACTCGATATAGGAATTTAAGTTAAACCACTGCCACTTTTGAAAGCAGTACTTAGAAACTTCTTTGTCTTCTCCCTTTTGATTCTCACACTCCCTGCATGTGCAAGCTTTTTAGACATTTTCCAACTGTGATCTGTATCTTTACTTTTTTATTTAAGCTGCAGTTGATGTTTGTACTTTCTTGTAAGCTATGCTGACATTACACAATAGGCAGCAAAATCTTCAGTCCTATATATTGAATTACAGATCTCTACTCACATTATTACTTCTCGTGTACACAGCATCACACTTGCTGCAATCATCTAGGCAAACTCCTGGTACTAGAAGAACATAGAGTTCAATAGAGGCTTATAAGTTATATGCTTATTCTTTTTGACAGCAGTTTGAGAATGAGCCTCATCTCATACATGAGGGCCACAGATTGCTCTTCTCTCGAGTCTTGCCTTAGTAGAGGTGTTAATGTGATTTGTTTTGCAAACTTAATACTTTTGCTGTTCATTCTCACAGCCATGGGCAGATGCATAAGGGAACAAGCATATATTTCCCAGTGCACACCATGTATACTGTGGTATATGTAAAAGGATGCTCTTCATTTACTAACCATTATAGGCCCCAGTCAGACATAAGCATTTCATTGGGCTTAGATTGAGACATTTTCTACCCTCGAGTTTGTAGAGCATAAAGCTGCAAAACAGAGCAGCTCTACCAAGCAGATTGCGGATCTTACATGCACAGAAAACACTTATGACTTTAATTGTGTAATTAAATTTCACAGAAAGAGCCCTTCACAAAGGTTAAAACCAAACATTTTTGATATCCAGGCTCTCACTGCTGTTAGCAGCTTTTTTGCTTTCATGTCAGTGACAGCTTCTGAGTGTTGATCCTTGTATTCTCTGACTTCTCCCTGTTTACCTATTTTGCCACCTTTCTCATTTTTCATATATCAAATATTTCACTTTCACTTTCTAGGGAAAAGGACATGAAATAATTACAATACAGAGGTAAGATCTTTGCCAAGCATTTTTTGGTATTTATTTTGTGAATTACATGGATGGTTACTGTGTAGAAGCTCGTTGTTGATTCTCTGTCTCCCTCCTTGTTAATTTTCCTACTATTAGTAGCCATGTCTTGCAGTTTTCTAAGATTTATAGTCATGTCTCCATGCCACTTGGAGCAAACTGATGTGAGAAGAAAGGAGGCTCAAAATGACTTTTTTCACTTGGGAGATGGCAGTGTTTTGACAGACAAAATTGCCATAACCTCAGGACTGTGACTTGGCTGTCTCTGCAATCCTAGTTTCAACCACTTGCAGTTAACATTAGTTCATGACTTCCAAGGCACACTGTGACTGACTGTCAAGCTTAACCTGAGGTGTTTTGGAAAGGGAATTGCAAACCATGCTGCAAAAATCTGACACAAGGCCATTTTTGAAATCTGGGATCCTCATTCGTGGGCAAAAAAATGGAATTCCAAAATTTAATTTAATCTATTTTTTGTATATAAAAAACTGTGTTTAAGCTGACAATGTGCACTCACATCTCAAAAAGCCAACTGTATTCCAGACTGTACCAAAAGAAGCAGGATCAGCAGGTCAAGGGAGGTAATTCTGCTTTTCTATTATGTTCTTGTGGGAATCCACCCAGAGTATTGCAACCAGCTCTGTTGTAACATGACCAGAGGAAAGCCACGAAGATGATCAGAGGGGTGGAACACCTCTCCTATGAGGAAAGATTGAGATCTGGGGCTGTTCAGCCTGGAGAAGAGAAGGCTATAGGTAGACTTATTGTGGCTTACCAGTACTAAAAGGGGGCTATAAGAAAGATGGGGACAAAGTTTTTAGTATACTCTGTTTCTGTAGGACAAGGGGTAATACTTTAGTGAGGGTAAATTCCAACTAGGTACCTGGAAGAATTTTTTTTTAAAACCAAAGTAAATGATGAGTCAGGAGCTTTTATATCAGTATTTATATCAGTATTATTGGCAGATTTTTTATTATTAAGAATTACAAAGCCCTGATGAAGACATTATGTTGAAGGCTAAATTAAATCCTGATGTTATTATAGCATCAATAGATAATAATTTCCCTATCACCAGTGACTTGGTGTGAGCATCTGATTTAACCGTTATCTTAAAAATACTGATGCCTCTTCTCGAACCTTCTATAACTTCTGTTCAGCATGCTGAAATCTTTTTTCTCCGTGTAGTTATTTCATTTTTCATGTATGTGGAAATTGCTTCCTCCTGTGTATCTCTATCAGCTGAAACACAAATTTTATTGGCACCACTGGGCTTAATTAATTTTCTTTTTTCTCCCTTTTAAAGAAGATGAAGAGCTGTAATATAGGAAATAAATATTGTAGGAACAGATTTATTTCCCAAGTGAGAGAAAACAGACTATCTCTCTAAGGGAGGAGTTCGTTTGGTCTGTGATCTGTAAAACCTGCAAGCAAGGTAATGGTCATGGCCAAAATAAAAAACAAGGGAAAGGGGAGATATAACAGAAGAGTCAGGCTGAGTATATAATTACCTAATTATATTTCTTTACTTCTGGCTAGTCAGTGCCTCTTTTTATATTCATCTTCAGGTTATACAGGATGCAGAAGTGACAGTTATGCAAAGCAGTAGGAAAAAAAAACAGAAGGGAGTGAAATCTTAACAAAAGGTAATGCATATTTTTTTACCTATTTATAGCAAAATATATATTTTCACTTATTTTGGTGGTTATATAGTGGCTTAGATGAAGCCAACAGTTATTTTCAATGAAAAAAGAAATATTTCAGAATTATTTTGCATGTGTGGGAATGGTTAAATGTGCTGGCAATACGTGAAAAGAATCAAATTCACATGTCATATCATCTAAAAGATTCTGATGACAACAGAAAATACACTTGTTGTGGGTTACCCCTGTGAGGAGTCAAGCCTCCTTCAGCTGCTCACTCACACCCCCTCAGCAGCATGGGGGTGTGAATTGGAATGGTGAAAGTGTGAAAACTTGTAGGTAGAGAAAAAAACAGTTTAATAAGGAAAGAATAGTCTGTATGCCCAAGCAAAGTAAAATAAGGACTTTATTCACTACTTGCAATTGGCAGACAGGTGCATAGCTATTTCCACAAAAACTGGTCTCTCCATCACATGCAGATTTTACTTGTGAAGACAAACACCATAACTTCTTATATTCTCCCTTTCTTCTTTCCTGTAGCCTTTACGGTGAGGTATGATGCCTTCTGGTGTGAAATATATCTCTGGTCAGTTGGGGTCAGCTGTCCTAGCTGTGTCCCCTGCCAACTCCTTGTGTGCCCCCAACACCCTCACTACTGGAATGGTGTGAGCAGTAGAAAAGGCCCCGATGCCATGAAAACACCTCTCAGCAACAGTGAGAACATCCCTGCATTGTCAACACTGTTTTGGTTGCAAATCCAAAACAAAGCACCAGGCTAGCTATTATGAAAAAAACTAACTCTATTCCCAGTACAACACTTCTGTGTATTGTTCTCTTCACAGTTCTGGCAAATGCTGTGCAATCAGCTCTTTAAGTTACAAACCCTTTGCTTTGATAGCAGACTGCAAATGGATCCTGAATGAGACCTTTAGGCCTCACCTAATGTGGGTATTATTTTACAGTGGTAAAATAGGAAATTGAGGGAATTCACTTTGATTTGCAGGGAGCTATTATCAATATTTGTACGCAAATGGAAAAAGAACAAAAATCTGAGGAATAAAATTTCTGCTGCCTGAAGAATCTGATGTGCCTGAGTGGTCTCCATAGATATGGTTTATTGAGTAGCCACTGACATATAGAAAGATGAAAATTACAGCCACAAGGAAAGACCTTGGTTTAAATTCAGTTTATGTAAAATATGGGGGTGGGTTCTGTCATTAATTATATTGTGCAAACTGGATGCAGTAGGCTGGCCTGAGGACACATTGCGCTGGGTTTGTTCAGCTCAGTACCCAGGATGATGTGGATTCAGACCTGTGTACCTCAATGAGCAGAGTCTAAATCTGAAGATGAATCAACTTTGCCATTTATTGTGCAGAACTGCAACTTTTCTCCGCTTTCAGTAATAAGCTGACTTGGAAGTGTGTACCTACAACTAGAATTGTTACTGAAACTTAAATTCAGACCTGGATTTTACAGTTACCTGTGGTGCATATATCACAAGGGTCTCAGGGTCCAATAAGTCCATGCCTTCATGAATCTTGAGAAAATTCAGAACTGGTCACTTTTACTAGCTGGCTTTACTTTAATGAATCCCTAGGCTGTGAAATTCACCTAAAATACCAGAAAAAAAAAAGGTTTAGATGCTCTGAGTGTTTCTTCCCAGCACACAATACCTGAGTAAATTTTTTTAAAAGATCTCCAAGAATCATCTCTAAGGAGCACATAGAAGGAATAAAAAAGTTACCATAGGTAAGCTAAGCACACACTTCACCAAAGAAGTATTTTAGTGCCTGAAAACATATAAAATGGATATATTGTTCTCAAGAAGCATTTCCAGGTTGGCTGAGAGGTGGGCTGTTCTGGTACAGAAAATGATTGGTGTCTTTTTATGCAGGGTGCCTGGAGGGATATCCTGAAATTAGAGCTGATGGAGCCTTGAATAGTGAAGGATCTGTGAAGTCCACTGTGAAGCAAGCCATGTGATCCAAATATAGCTTAAAGCCAAACCGTTTCTTTTCCCACACAGTGTCAATAGGAAAAAAACCAACAAAAAACCCCACAGTGAGAATAATTGTAGTTATATAAAAATTAAAACAGATGTATCATTTTGTTGCAGTGGATGGAGGAGAATAACAATGAGGCCAACTCTGAATAGGAATCACTAATAAAATCCTTTTTATAAGGTAGTTGATTTAAATTGCCAGAAAAACTTAGCTAGTAAACACATTATTAACACTTTAAATTCAAATTGTTGAGCATAATTTTTAAGTCCATACATGAGCTGCATGACATTTTAAGGGACAAAACCTGCCTCTAAACTGCTTCTGGAACAGAAAAAGGTGAAATAACTTTTAGCAAAAGTTAGACAGTTTTGTTCCACTGTTGTATTCACAAGAGAGAGCCTTTATTTCTATTCCAAATTCCTGGCTTGCTAAAGAGATTAGAATTCTTGCCAAAATGCAGACATCCCTTTTTGAGTATACATCTCTTTCTTTACCTAATGATATTTTCCTCTTTTCTTTTTTTTTTTAATAGTATTAAAATTACGTATACACTCTAAATAGTTACAGAGGACCTTTAGTGGCCTAAAGTGTGTACAGCTGTGTTTATTCAGGTGCAGGAGACACACTTCTAAGTCTGCCTGGGCACCAAAACTGTCTGGTCAATGAGGAGATGTAAATTTATGGCATAGGTATTTCTCTTAAGATCAGAGATGTTCAAAAGCTGAGTTTGAATCTCTTTAGGAAAAGGGACAAATAGACATCTTAATAAGAATATTTGAGAAACTGTAAGTATTATGATAAAGATTAACTTGTGCCATTGATACTGAAGAGAGAAAAAGAATTTTAAATGGATTTAAGGGGAAGTTCCAATCAAAAGGAAAGTGTACAAGTAAAGTGTGGAACATTATCTATAACCTTCATCAACAGGCCACAGTGTTTTCCTTTTTAACAGTCTTGCCCCTGTTATGTCTTTAGGCTGCAAATTGCTTAGCAAGAGGTATCTTGGGCTCACACCTATCAGTACAGTACATACTGTGTTAGTGTCATGGGGGAAGTTGTGTTAGTGGCTGTGTGGGCATTGTGAATGGAACTTGGAATTTGTAATATCAACTGATTTAATAATTGTAGATTTGACACAGCAATAGATGAGGAGAGCAAAATAAAAGGAGTGGGTGCTTTGCTTTCTTGTAACCTCAACACAGCTATGAGAGTCCTGTGGGTTACATAGGATTGTCTAAGTTCAGAAGCTGGACTTCTTAACTTTGTCACTGTCGTGGGTTTCTCTGATTAAGGTTTTTTTATAAGAGGAAGATTGGCTTCTGTTGGAAGCCTCTGGAAGTTTCCCTCCATCCTATAGAGCAGAGCCAATGAGGGCCAGCTCCAAGGAAAATTTCCTGCTTTTGAACCATTAAGTTATGCCCCTGGGTGAAAATATAATTAAGAAGTTGTTGCACAGTTAGAAATGGGCAGCTATGGATTAACAAAATCAAGGTCAGTGCAGGAGGAGAAGAGGAGGAGGGACCCCACGGATCAGGGAGAGGACATAAAACTATTAGTCCCTGAATACGTGGTGATGATCATGATGATTATGAGTTGTTCCCTCGAAGCCCATGGGATCCATTGGGGTGCAAAGACCCCCCTGTCGGAGCAGGGGGAGGCATGAAAGAAGCTGTTACCTTGTGGGAGGCTCCCAAGGCGAAGCAGAGTCTTGCAGAGATTTGCAGCTGAGACCCACGGAGGGAGAAGCCCATACCTAAGCAGGTACAGCCAGCTTTTCATGAGAGACCACCCCATGGAATGACCCACGAGAGAGCAGAGAATCCCTCTCATGGGGGGACCCCACGGAACGCAGGGGAAGGACTCAAAATTGTGACTGTGGTGACGACTGTGGTGAAGCGAGCTGTCCCCTTTGCAGCCCATAGGAAAGCCCTCTGAGACAGAACTGTTGCTTAAGTTTTGGACTTACATCTGCGAATGGCTGACCCAACAACAACTGACTGCAAACCTTCCACTCCCCTGTCCCCCGCACCATTGGGGGAAGGAGGGGATATGGACAGACCGAGGAGTGGTGGTGGAAAGGTGTTTCTAACCTGTTTTTATTTCTCGTTTTTAGTTTGTTAGTAATAAATTTTAACATTATTCTAAGTTCTGCTTTGCCCATGGTATTAATCAAAGCTCCTCTTTCAGTTATCTCTAGCCATAAATTCCTAGCTGGTTTTTTTTCCTTCCCTCTGGAAGGGGAAAAGGGGGGAAGAAAAGGCCTTGAAGGAGTTTTGCTGGACACCAGGTGTTTATCCAGGGTAAAACCACCACAGTCACTAAAAAATAATTCATATAACCTCTCAATCATTTTGTAAGTGGTTAGAAAGGTGTTTTGTGTTTATACAGCTTTAGTTAAACAAGTAATTTTCAGGACATATGAATGATTCTGTTGGAAACAAAAGCAAATGGGATCAAAGATGCCTTTTAGCTGCTTCCTCTTAATATTTTTGTAACTCTGCTGAAGGTTTCTATTCCCATAGATCTGCTGACATAGGTACGCACTGCATTGCTTATTCAAATGAACATACAAATGATCTGTATAGCAGGCAACAAGTATTTAGTTAGTTTTGGGGGATTTAAACAGTGTTTGTTTTCCTTAACCTAGATAAGGTTTCACAGATCTGGCTTAGGGAATGGTCAAACAGTTGTGTCAATATAGCTGGTAGGAGAGAAATATGGGAACAAACAGCTGGCAGTGGGTGAGAGATGGTAATGATATAAACCTCTCTGCTGCTGAAAAGTAAGTAATGTAAGTAAAGTAACCTAATGTAAGTCCTTGATATAACCAGACTGTTGTATTCCGAGAAAGGGAAAATGGAAATTTTTGGCGATTATGCCAGTGTTTAATAAGACCAGAATTTCATATTTATAACAAGTTCAGTAGCAAACTACCTTTGAGTTCAGTTAGCCTGAAATCGACTGAAGTGGACAGCATAGAGTAGTCAACAGATACTTTCTGCCTTTTAGTACCAGATATTACATTACCCCTAATGAGGTATGAATGTAAGCTGTGTTAAAAGAAACTCCCTTCCTTCTTCCACTCCTGCTTTTGACTGCATGTGTCCAGTATTTCCCTTGAGTCAGATCCAATGACAGAAATTTAGCCCACCACTAAAAGCATAAACCCAAAGCAAACAAAAATTAGTTTTCCATTAGATTAGGTTGCTAAAGTGACTCATCCTGCAGCTGTGGATTAGTTACATCTGATGCAAGGAAATGAAACAGCAGCTGGGACTGGGGAAGAGACCACCCCAGTCAGTGACAGCTCACAGTTTCTCCAAACATGCTATCATGTTCTGGAAGAAGCAATCTCACCCTCAACCTACTTCCCTTCCCGCCTGTCAGCATGAGCATCTGTGCAGCAATATGTGGAGGTAAAGAGCTGACCAGTGGTATTGTTAGTATGGATCAAGTTTACCAAATAGTAAACTCATGCACTGCCATATGGGAAAGGATAGTGCAGAACTGGGTTTAATGGCCTCAGCTAAAGTGAAACTGCTTTTCACAACAGAGTTGTTTGCTTAAAGTTCATGCAAAGCTCTGGATTTAGGATATAGCTATAAGGTATCTTAGTTTAATCTAAAATACTTCTTCAGTCATGCTGCATCTTCTAGCTCCCTTCTTTACACCTGGGCCAGCGTTCTTGTGATAACATGATGGCAATCACATTCAGAGAATTAATATGGTAAAAAAAAATACTATTTTTTTACCACATGAATTCTTAGATCATCTCATTGCTTTATCAGGTGACTTATGATGGAAATGAAAGAAATTCTGATTGTGGTAGCCCTGATTTTAGACCTATTCTGGCAGTCACTGAATCTCATCCTTAAAGGTATGTACCGCGGGTTGACAAACAAGAAACAGCCCTAATCTGGAGCTTATTTGGTGTTCCAAGTGCAAACAGCTTTATGGTGTTAGGAGTTTCATTGTGGAGAGAAAGAAAAGTTTGGCTAGTTGTTTCTCTTTTAGTGTTTCTCTTTTCAGACACCTAGAATTTTAACCCTATGTTGAGAATAGGTGATAATAAAACTGGGACAATGTTAATAATCCATCTGTTGTTTCCAAGTCTTAATATAGTGGAAGAAATCAGCGATCAGAATCTACACTGGTGGAAGAAGTAATGTTTCTGGTATAATTTATTTGTGCAGCAAAAGACAGGGTATAGAAATGGGTTTCCTGATAATGAAGATGATCAAAAGAATGGTTCTATATTTGTGGCTGTGAAAAGCTATTTGTCTGTTACAAAAAGGAGGCTTTGCTTTCCTTGATTGTTTCTATTATTTGTGTGTAAATTTCTGTAACTCATTTTTGAGGAGAAATAAACTCACAGATTGGTTGTGAAAATATTCAGTTTGAGCTTTCATCATACTATGAGGTTATAAATTCTCTTGCCTTTTCAATATGCCAGGAAATTTCAGACCCTTTGAGAGAAAACAGGAAAAAAATTCTCTTTTACTCCCACCAGTTTAAATCTTTCAGTATGAGGATGATGGCTCTAAAGATCATTATTTTTCTGTAGCATGATAATACAGGCCTTTTCAAGGAAGCCCTCCAAAGAATAAGTCCCAGGAATATCATGAGTTGGGAATTCAGATTCTGGTCATGATGGCTGCAGAAAGGATGGATCACACTGGTTGAGAAATTCTTGGTGGCCGGGGAGGATGATAATTTGTCTTTGGTGGTGTATGTGACTGTGGCTGGTAGATGAGATGCTGCTGACACTCTCATGGGACTGAGGAAGGCTTCCTCTTAGTCAGTAGATCACTGTTTTGTCTGATGAATTTTATTGCCTTTCTTTTCTCTTGCAAAGCTTTTCCTGAGATTTTTCCTGTCCTATTTAAGCAGAAGGGAGAAACATTCAACAGAGTTTGACTAGGATGGACTACATGCATGTGTAACTTGAAGGCTGAGCCAATGTTGCAGACTGGGTTCAGGTTCAGGTTCAAATGAAGATTAAGCACAGGAAAGAACTTATTTAAGAAAATTCTGTTTGTCCCTGGAACTGCAAGGAAAGACTGTTTTTATGATGCTAGGAAACCCTGACATGAATCAGTTTCTCCAGCACGTGTACCTTGACATATCCTGTGCTGGTCCAGCTGCACACTGACTGGTAGACCTGGGCAATTTATTTAAACCTGGTGTTAGAAAAGTTTGGATACTTTTTCAGAGATAAATATTAAAAATAAAAAGCTCTATTTAAGAAATGCTACTTGAATACTTCCTTTGATCCACAATTAGACATTTTTTGATTAAAAGATATAATTTTATTTTAAATTTCTTTCCTATTTTCGTAACTTTCATGCAAAGTATGAAAGAAAATGTTTTTATTTGAAATTCATCCTCACTCAGAAAATTGTGATGGTAATAAAATAATACCTGTATTTCATTTTTTCCTTCACTAAAACTGTTACCTATATTAAATCGAAATTAATGATTAATTTGTGGTCTTTGAAACTTTTTTTTTGTGTCCAGAAAATTCGATATTTTCTTCAATACTCTGTACGGTTCAATTCATGGTACACAGATATGTAACTGTAGAAAAGCAGGCTGGTCTCCACTCTGTTTCATCCTTGTTCCCAGAAGATATGTTTGTGTAGGCATTTTTGGGAATGTACCTTCTATCCCAATTTTTTTCCCTAGCTATCTTGCCCCAGGTTTCTCTCTTTGGAATGGTAAAAACAGGTTTTGTATGTGCAGTCTTTAAAATAAAAAAAACAATTTTTTTTTCCACAATTGATTTACAATCAATATAATCTACATCTAAAAATTAATTATTCTGATCAATCTTACAAGTTCATATGGTTTTCTTGCTGAGAACTCTGGTCTTTTGTGTTTTTTTCTCTTCTGTTAAAAACTAAATGAAACAAAAAATGAAAACTCTCCAGTGTTTTTGGGCGCTGTTCTAGTTACCGTAAGGGATTGCATGCTAATTTTACTGTGGGATCTTGGGCCTTTTCTCACCCAACTTTGCTTGGCAGTCCTGACTATAACACGTGAAATAGATCTATTGCAGTTAATGGTAAGGAACTTTTTAGAGTTCTTCACTGCTGACCTGCCTCTGCTCCTTTACTAATTTAAGCTGAAGCAAAGAAAAATTATGTTAACTGCTTCTGGAAATCCTTCCTTTCAAATGAATCAAATGGAAAATTAGATACAGTAATGTTTTTATAAAATTGTACTCATTATTTGAAAAAAACAAATAAATTTGTCATCTGCAAATTCTGCTCAACATGTGGTGTTTTGTCTTCCCTGAATGGAAAGATGAATAACAACTTCAGGATTTCTCCCTGTGTATTTTATTCTTTGATCTTACGGTATTACTTTCTGGTGATATTTATTCTTCTTTCTTCTGGTTTCCCTTGGTAAATGAATATGTGCGGAGCTTTTAAAAATTGTTGCAGTGGAGCTAGTAGAAAGGGAATTACACAAACTCATTCTCTCCCCCTAAACCAAAACCCTTTGAAACAGCTAATTATTTTCATGTTTGTGGGCATCTCCTACACTAAGACTCTTTGAACTCCCACAGTCCTAGACAGTCTTGGTTTCTGACCTCCCAAGTAAAACTTTTAGTGGAAATGCAATGTCAAAAGACTTCTCCTTGATCTCTCTGAAATAGCCTTTTCTTTTTATAGTTTCAAGGTCCTCAGCTGCAAATCTATTAATTACACAACAGATAATTAGGTCCATATAAAAGCAGCAAAAAATCCTAAACTTAGCAATCACCTCAAAATAGAGGCTAGATCTCTTTGTAAATTAGCTAATACTAGTGAAGAATTAAATAATGGAATATTCAAGCATATTCCTCATTATTATCTGGAAAGAAAAAAATCATTCTAGATATTATCCTTTGGGTACTTCCATAGTGACAGGAAGAATTCCTTTTTCACCCCTTTTTTATTTTCTTCTAAAATTGTAAGAACAGAATTTAAAATTTTCTAAAATGACTGAAAATACCACTGAACATAGTCTGCTGCTGTCTCCTGCACAACGCCCCTTCAGGTATTTGTAAACAATGATGAGAGCTTTCTCATCAGGCTAAACAGGTTTAGTTCTCTAAGCCTTTTCTCACAGGGCAGATGCTCCAGATCATTAATCATCTCTATGGCCCTTTATGAGACTCTTTCCAGTAGCTCCATGTCTCTCTCATATTGGGGAGCCCAGAACTGAACACCATGTGGCCTCACCAGGGCTGACCTGAGGGGCAGGATCACCTCTCTGTTGGCAATTTTTTCTCTGATGCAGCTCTAGACATCATTCACTTCTTTGGCACAAGTGCAAATTGCTTTCTCATGTTCATCTTGGAGCCCACCAGGAGCCTCAGGCCCTTTTCTACCAGGCTGCCTTCCAGCTGGGTTTCCCTCAGCATATATTGCTGTTTGGAGTTGTTCCTCCCCATGAGCAGAACTTTGGGCTTCATTGAACTTCATGAGGTTCCTGTCAGCCCACTTCTCCAGAAGCTGAGGACATGTTTCTCTGCAGGGCTAGTACCATCACTTGGCTGTTCTCGTGAAAAGGCATTTCCTCAGCTAGTGCAATATAAATTATGAGATTGTTTTTTTCTTCTCTCAAAGCCTGTCTCCAAAACAGACTACACTTGTGCAGTCAGCATCAGTTTCTTAGTCTGTAACCAAGTTGCTTTTCCACATGTCAGCTGGGGATAGTTAAAGTAAAAAGCAAATTTTGGGCTTATTTCCTGCTAATTCTATATTATTTTGTATATTAATTGAAATTATGTATATATAACAGTTTTCTAAGGCAAATTGCTACATTTTATATCTAATATCTTTCTGTCTAATACATTCAATTTTCTATAAATGCAAAATCCCATAAGACCAAGCAATAATGAATCTTTTCATGGGATAAATGTTATGCTGTTATCTAAAGAATGTATTCTAGATTACATGTGTGTCAGGACAAGGATAAAACCTTATTCTCTTTTATAATGGGTTGAGTTTATCAGTGTTATGCAATAATTATTATAAGCTTCATTTATTTTATTTCCATGGTTCAATTAAATTATATTATTTTTCTTAACATCCTATTTGAATAGCATTCATTTTGGGAATAGGTGCAGTAAACCAATAAAGGAATTAATTTTTCTGAAGGCTTTAAAAAGATTGTTGCTTTCAAAACCTTTTATGGAACTGTTTTTAAAGGTGTTTGTTCATTATTTTATTCTGAAATTATGTCCTAGTTTTCTAAATTCACCTTTCCAATCATGATAAAAAAGTACTGAGTTAGTGAAATGAGTGTGATTTTCTAGAGTACTTTTGTTTTTTGACTAAACTTTTCTGCCCATGCAATTATATTTCCAAGGTTTTGCACCCATGAATCTGTGTGCATAGTCCCTGAATCATTAGTATCTAGTGTTTTAAATGCTAGAAAACTTGTCTGTCTCTTCTAAAACAACCAAGCCATATAAACCTGCACCCCCTGGGAAAAAACCCTCAACAAATAATCAAAGAAAAAGCTGTGGAAGAAATGGGGACATAGATCAGCTGCTTTATGAGCAGAGGTAAGAAAGATATTTCATACATTTTTGAATTGTTTTTCTGGATGAGCTTAGTGGCTTGAGACACTAGAGTGTTCAGTATGGAGTCATTCTGAAGAGTGCCATCCAAAAATCACAGTCATTCCCACAGCCCAGGGAGTAGTCAGCTGTTCCCACAGGGTGTATTAACAAAAGCTTTCCACGTCAGCAAAGTCCTTAGATCAAATTTCACTTCTCCAAAAGTTATCTGACACCATTGCTGGAAAAGAGCTTACATTACTGGGAGTGAATTTGCACTTATAGAGGCTGTAATTTGAGTCTTTGCAAAAGTATGTAAAACCTCAATCCACAAAATTAAAAGCATAATGAAAAAAAATAGAAGTATATGAAAGGGAAACATCTTTTTGTGGCTTTCCTCTATTGAAATAAAACTAAATCTTAAGCAGCCATAAAAAGATTTGTAGTAGAGGTGAGGATCTAGGACATTAGTTGGTGCAGTTCTCATGAGCGTGTGCTGGTTCACATGAGCTGGGGGCAGGATGAAGGCTTTTGGGTTAGCTCAGAAAAAAGGTTCGGGAAAGAGACTATGACATGCTAGTTCCTGAAAGGAGTTGAATGGTGATCATTTGTTACTTTTGTAATCTATTTCAACTGCTAAGATATCTTTCATTCAAAGTCTGTTTCTTGCCCCTACTAACTGGATGTGTCCCAATCAAAGTTATTATCCTATAACACAATTTAAGTTTGTCATGTTCCTTTATCCCTCAAAACTGTTTCTTATTTGCTGAAGTAAAAGCTTATAGTTTATATTCATAACAATAATAATTATTGACACCACAAATCCTACAAATCTAGCTGATCCTACTGTTTGAAATTATATTAGAGGCTTGTTATGCCACTGGAGCTGTGGCTTTGAGATGCTGGATAACCTTGCCTGTTAAATTGTTGCCATATAGATTTATCCTAAAAAACACTTTAAACAGTAAATGAGATAAAAAATCATAGCTATATATTGACTTAGACATATGTCCTTTTAATGTAAATCAGGTTTTCTTGGAATAAGCCTGTGCAACTGAGTTGGTTAAGTATGTGGTAGAGAGGAGGAAAAATGTTTATGAAGTTTGCAAATTTACCAATTTAAGGTATTCTTCACCCTAATTAACTAATGTTTTGTGTTCCATAATAATAATTATTACTCTTTGGATAGTGGGGTCAAATGAGAGCAGCAACTGCCTTGAGTAGCTAAATCCAGCTACAGGTGATTAGCCCTATCAAAACGTGTTTCTTGCTCTTCAAAAGTACTGTGTATCTTTTTATGAACTCTTCTGAATGCACCTAATCTATCTAGCAAATAGAAAACAAAGCAGGCTATGTGTTCAGTGCCATTTGTAAAAATTCTATTTTCTTTGCACCAGGAAATGTAAGTATTTCAAAGAGAATCATTAAAAGAGTAACAGCTCACAGTAGAACTAGAATTATTTCCTTACCGTCATTACTCTTTTTTTTTTAACCCAACAGAAAATATGACATTCTGCCAAATAAAATAAATCCTAATTTATTTCCTTTTTATTTTCCTGATGCTATGTTTGTACTGCTAGGCAGGATTCTGACCGTGGCAAATTAGATGCTGGTGGATGAGATACCTTATCTCCCAAAATGAGAAAGCAGTGGTTTGGGATGATCTTTGCAATTTGGAAAACTTACACTGATGTTTTATCTCACTTTTGTTTGAAAGTTAGTGTTGGTCCTTCAGCTTTTGAATCCCTTCATTACTCTATGAGTTACAAGTTTTCATTAACAATGCTGCTCTATAAATAATGTCATCATAGCAAAGCATGTATCAAATCTGCTGTTGGACTTTCTCATACATTATCTTCAGCTGAAAAAATTGCATGAAGTAGTTGTTAAATTTATTCATTTATCAGAATTTATACACAAATGAGTTATGCTGATTGTTCCTTTTTTTTCTAAAGTAAGTCAAAGTAAGTCCATCAAATTGAATGGAACTATAGTCAAGATGATGACTTACTAATTTACCTTTGCAGTCCTGTAAAAAATATATATTGTCTCCTGGATGCTCAGATAATAATAAAAAAAATTCTACAAGTATTAACTAAGTTATAACACACTACTAGACAAATGCTGGTTGATATCTAATATACTGCAGAACACAATATGAATTTTTCTTTCTTGTAAATGAATTTCCATTCTGATATCAAGAGTTGTGGGGAAAATTTTGACACTTTCTAAGTTACTATGCCTTATTTCACATTTTTACAGTTGCTAGTTTTTAATTTTCAGTTTAAGAATCACTTAATGTAAGAAATTGAACATTCAACAGGCTAGATGTGTTTTGGGTCTAGATGTGTTAAATTTGAAACAGATCTAAAGTTTAATGTATTCCATAGTATGTGCAATGGACTGCCTTTATTTTAACTGCCTCTGTTCCTGAACAACTGCTAAAGAATAATAATTTTGGACTATACTCTTTTGAAAATATCAAGCAGTGAAGATGAAATCTGAACTATCATTACCAGAGCAATAATGACTTCTTGAATTTGAAAAAAAAAAAAAACAACACAAAAACCCAACCATGAAATATTAAATGTGTGACTGGTGTCTAATTCTGTACTGTGTTGCTGTTCTGAAACTTTGTGATGGCAAGAGAAATGCCATTCTTGCTTACAGTTTCTATTTCAAATGTTTGAACAGAATAATTCCACCAGCATTCTTATCTCTCAGTTGCAAGCTGCTTTCCCTGCTTTTCCAGGCGCCAAAAATTCCAGCTGCCCAATATCCTACTGTGAAAATCTTCAATTTCCCCTAGTGACTTTTATGAAACAACAAGCATTATCAATTATGAAAACCTTACAGCAGGTCTAAAGTTGAAAATGTTTGGAACAGTGTAAAACTAACTAAAATAAAGGCTTGAGGTTTGGCTGTTGGTTTAATTATTCATGCTCAAATTCATATAAGGAGAATCCTCTTTTCCTTAACAGATTTGAGATTGCTGTGAAGTCATTCCAGAGTTGGTAGAGTTGAGAAGTCAGAATAGCATTGAGGATGCTTCACTTTGGTGGCCACAGGCTTGACTGTAAAAAAATCTCTTTAGGAAAACCAACAACAGAGACTAATGCAGTCTTGTTTGCTTCATTTACCAAATTTCTCAGCTATAATAATAACATAGAGAACAGTTGCAAAAAGAAAGATACAAACTATGTAGGGAAGGATTGTTTGTTTCTTGGTTGGTTGCTTGCTGTTATTTCTAGGCTGCTTGCATAGGCAATTTTTCTCCAGTGACTGTGCTCATCAGGTTTCTGTGCACACAGAACTTCAATTCTGAGTCTCTTATAAGCTTTTTGAACTATGTAGAAACTGGTTTTTATTACTGACCCAGCAGTACTGTTTCCATCATCAAATGTGCAACATCTTATTGCACAAAAACTTTCTGTACTACAGCATTCACATACTTAAAACACAGCATTTTATTTTATTTTCTGTTACTGTGTCTCATTTTGATTCTCAAATGGCATATTGAAATGCATGAACTTTGGACATATGATGGCACTGTTGTGTAATCACTAAACTCTCCTTAGTGATTACATGCCCCTTGCATTGTTTGGTTCTGTTTTTCAGAAAAAAAACAAAACCACAAGGCCCGAAGAAAAGTAATTTTTACACTTTCGTAAAAAAAAAAATATCATTCTCAACAGGTCATATATTTTCAATCCATCAATGACTTTCAACCTGATTTATTGACCAATGTCTTGGTCTCTTTTAATTTATTAACATTGTCAGTGATTTCCAGCTTTTTGATTCTGTGTTTTCAAAACCATAGAATGAATTATTTGTGGGGCTTTTTTGTTTGTTTTGATTGTTTACCATCAGCATAATTCTGGCAACTCCTGGAAGCTGATTCCAAGGCCAACATTTCTAAACGATTTTCCCAGGAGACCTCTGGGCCTGCAAGTATGTTGTGCACAACCCAGTGAGACTTTTGTAGACCCTGAGGCCCAGTAAAAACAACTTTCATTCATGTTTGCTCAAGAGGTATACTCTGCAGGAGGCCAGATAGAGAGCTGCCTGCCTGGTATACATGAGCAATAAATGGGACACCAAAGTTCAGGGGATCTGGGAAGGTCAAGTGAAAGGAAGTTGTGTCCTTTCATTTTCTAGCTAGTAGAAGCTGGTAAAGTCAGAGCGGATTGTTTTTGCTTCAGAATTCTCGTTAGAAAATAAAATCCAGCCTAAAAATCAAAGTTCTGGGATTCATAGTTCACTGAAACTTTTGCTCTGTTCTTCAGATTTCATACTGCTGTGTCAACAGCAGTAGCAGACAGAGATGACTCAGTTTGCAGCACTTTGTGTTTGTTTCCCTCTAGGGAAACAAGAGGCAAGTATAAATACTGCTCCTTTCCCCTTTAATTGACTCGTTAATAGCATGCAAAATTTCTTTCTTCTTTCTTCTTTTTTCTTCTTTCTTCTCTTTCTCCTTCTTTCTTCTTCTTCTTCTTTCTTCTCCTTCTCTCCCTCCTCTTCCTCCTTCTCTTCCTCCTCCTCCTCCTCTGGAATATCTGTGACTTACTAGAAGTTTAGCCTAGTGTTTATATCTGTAACCATTAGAGTGTCATTTTCTGGCCAATAGGTGTTTTATCAGGTGTTTAGTTGCTTGGCTGGAAGATGACAAAAACAATTACTTTTATTAAACTATTATAAAATTACAGAATGAGACAGGTATGAGTAACAACTTCTCAGGAAGTGGTTAAAGTTATAGAGGACTACAAAGTGATCAGGAGTCAGCATTCTTGTGATTTTAAAAGATTCCAGAGAACAGGAAGCATAAGTAGAAAAATGATTCACCAGTGAAGTGATCTTTCCACTCTTCTAAACTGAGATACAGTGTCCATTTTCAGTGGGTCCATTTGTCATTGAAGAAAGGGAGATTTGCTACAGGAAATCTGGGGGAAAGTCATAAAAGTGGTCATAGAGGTAGAAAATTTGATTTTTGAGTATAATACAAACATTTTGCTGCTGTTTAGTGAAGACCTACAGAAAAATAGAAATAAATGGATTCTGATGAATGGAAAAGCTCTGCATATTTTGATTTCTGTTTCTGTGGTAGGTAATAAACCAGCTGGAATTATGGTAGGCACACCCCTATTCTCACTTGCATTTTTTGGTATATGTCTCTATGCAGCCAGCACCACCCATTTGACCCTTCAGTTCTGGTTGCAGGAGTGACAGAAATAGCTGTAGGTTTATGATTCTCTGAGAAAATGACATCAAACAGAGGGAAAATTGCATAACATCATTTAAAACAGATGTGTCAAAAGTTCTCAATGAAGAATGAAGACTGATGATTTTCAGAAACTGTTGTGATGGGAGAAAAACAGTCCTCAGTGCTCAATCCATTCAAGCAGAAGCTTGTCCTGGTCACTTTTATCCTACACCTCAATGGAATAAAGCAAAGACAACACATCTCAAGTTCTGCTCCATCAAGGATAGTAATTAATTCTGTGTGTAAATCCATTTTCCATTTTCTTCCATTTTCAGTTTTATGGTTTTTTCTAGGTTATCATGACCTTTATTAATGTAGTGTAGCCTTTAATTTTTGCTTTAATCTGTACTCCATTTAATATTTTTATTACAATGACTTCTACTTAGAATAGGAAATTCCTACCCTATCAAAAAAAATAATGAAATAACAACAACAAAAAACCCAACCAACCAACAAAACAAAAAAAACACAAACCTTCCCCAACAACAACAGCAAAAAACACCCAACCCAAACATCTGTTGTTATACGACACTGTTTCTGTGCTTGAGAATTTTATTTTGTCATTTGTGTTGGACTGTTTTTCCCATGTTTCACTGTGGCATTGTACTTGTGTATATGCATTGTGGTCTTTATTTCAAAACCTTGTCTAAGCAGGATGAACTAGATTTGTGCCTCAGATGTGTTCTGGCAACATTCCTAAATGCAATTCATTTGGTATTTAATGTCCTGCAGCTCCTATGAAGTGGAATGAAGATTTTTGCTGTCTTCAGGTTTTTTTCTGACTGGGGACCTTTTTTTCCCAATATGCTTCAAACTTTGAAATTCCCCTATGTGGAAAGAAACTATTTTAGTTTTCTCTTTAGTATCCTCTTTGGAGTATATATTCTTATTACTCAGATGATGCAGTTCTTGCTCTTTAACAGCAGTCATTTGGGTTTTAAGAGTTCTTTCCTTATTTCTTTGGTTCTGGTTCAATAAAAAAAGCAATTTAATTGTGCCAAAATTGAAGAGTTAAATCTTCATTAAGAGTTAACTTGATTAGTTACCTCTTAAGAAAGTTAACTCACTCATGTGTGAAGAGTTAACACTCAACAAGTGAATTTCTTTTCCAAGGCTTCCCAGCTATGTCATACCAAGAGATCCACTGCAGAATATGTAGTACTTACACTTGTTTCCTTGTATTCTGTTGTCTCTAAATAAGGTTTCAAAGTCACATTTGCAGTATTTCTTTCCATTCAGGTTGTGCTCTTTGATAATCGTTCTTAAATGCATGGAAATGTAAGTTTATCTCTCCGTCATGTTTTTCTACTTACATGGTAAAATAAGAATACTAATGAGTTTCCTGTAGCTTTTGGAGATTAGTTAGTATCACAAAACTTATCACTGGATACAAAAGGCACAAATAATCTTGACAAAGTAATCGCTATCTCTATTTTTTTTAACAGCTCTGTGTTTCAAAAAAATATACTGCAGTGAAAATTATGATGTTTTGGCCAGGCAGTTTGAACCAAAGGCTTTTGTTATTTCTTCCTAAACAGAATGGATTACCATACCAGTAAAGAGGTAGTCTGTTCATTAGAAAGCAGAAGAGAAATACACCTGTAAGTATCAAATTATTAAATCTCCTTCTAACTAAATATTACTTTTTCATTTGGAACTATCACACTGTGCTATAACTGAAATGTGTGCTTTTATTTTCAGCCTGGCTTCCCAAGAAAAAGTAATGCTTATGGGAATGAACTCTGTGCCTTTGGTTCCTCATGAGGAGTTTTAAATCTGTAGGCGAATCTCAGTGCAATATATTACACATGTAGTCAGAGAGACATGACATTTCTGCACTGCTGTTTCTCTTCACTTGTATTCCCTTTGGTTGTCATACCACAAGTCAGAAAATGTAAGCTTTTTTTGGCAAAAAAAATAAAAATTGTTCATTTACAAAGAATTTTATCTCATCTTTAGACAGGGAAATTATGACCACAATCCTCTATAATGACCATAACCTACCAAATCTGAGATTTTAACCAAATAGATGGTTAGTTTAGGGTATCTGCAGTAAATCAAGATTTTAAAATTATATTCAGAGAGAACTGAGCATCAGAATTCTAGTAGCTAGTCTTCAATAAATGTAAAATTTAGAATCAGTAGAAACAATCTCAACTTGTTAGCCAACATTTGTAAAAATATGTCCCTATAGAAATGTATGGAATTGATCCTTTCAACCTTTCCTAAAGTCTTTCCTAAAAGCAAGTCTTCAGTTTTTCCAGAATCAGAGCTGTTACCAGGCATGAGTTCTCTTAGATTCATGCTTTACCTTTCCTGTCTGCACTGTCAAATTTGCGATCCCATAGATAGGAATGATTGTAAAAGTCTAGGGTGGGTTTTGATTTTCGAGTTTAGGGGCTCATTCTGTCATTACTATATTTCCTGACTATTTTAGGAAGTGCAGATAAGAGAATAAGAATAACATTTACTTGGTTTTTACTGCTTGGAGGCAAAACTAGTCACAACAGAATTAGGTCCTTAATACTCCTTATTAGAGTCTTCCAAGTAAATCTGTCGGTTTGTTAATATCTGATCAGTAGCCATAATTTTACTCTCTATTTGGGACGTTAGTTCTAAGATATGCCTTTTAAACACTTCTCTCCTTGTCCTAGATACTTTTTTGTTAGAAGTGTTAAAAAGACTTTTCTTGTTAAAGGTTTATGGTTTTTTGTGTGTGTGTTTTTAATCTATTTTTATTTTTTAAAAATTTTTATACCTGTTGTATTTACACTTTTTTCTACATGCTATTTTTTTAGTTTAATATTATGTAAAGAATTGATTAGAAATCTCATGCATATTGCAGTTTTCAATTTCAAAAGTGTCTTTGAAAAAGTTTTGCAATCAAAAAGATAAAAGAAGCAAAAACCCCCCACATGCCATATTAATGTTCTTCTCAGTAGTAGTCTGGTCTGTTGCTGTGAAAGAATAAACATACTACTTATTTTCCAATTAATGCTGATTAACTAAATAGTATAAGAGGAATAGCTTAAATAATGGACAAAATTCATACTTTTTGGTGGAGTAGTTGGTGTTTGGGTAAGAATTAGGGCTAGTGGCAGCAGAGGACAACTGACTAACATTGCTTTTGTATCTGGTGTTTTCACAAAATTATCTGTAAACTGAATAAAGTCACTTCACTAAATGAAATTCATAAAAAGCAGAAGAGATCTAGGTCTATGATCTGACAAGTTCATGGTGGTGTGGGGATTTAATCTGTAAAACAAAAGATTAGGAAAACAGCAATGAAAAAAAGTGAAAGAAAATGTTTTCTCAGAGATCCAGTCTGATAAATCTCACAGCTCTGTAGGTATAACTGTTTCATTTTGAAAGCTAAGGAAGATTGGATTTTGTAATTTAAAATGTATATTTCATTAAAGCTTATTTCAAGAAATAAAACTTTCCTTCCTATGCAGAGGTTTGGATTTTTCTTAAGTTTATGTTCTTCCCTACATTAGAATCTCTAGTTCAGCAGAATTCTTATGTATCTGCATACTCTTATGAGTGATGACAATTCCTATGTTCTCATTTATACATTTTCTTATGCACCTACCTAGATTAGAGGCTAACTAAGGTCTTGCTCCAGAGTGTTCTCTGGTCTGTTAAAGACAACTAAAGGGAACGCTGTATAGTCTCAATTCAGTGATTTATTAAGAAGCAAAAATATGATTACCTGTGGGGTTCCCCTACAACATTAGCCTGCTCACAGGGTTATGTGCTGGGAAGATTCTTGCTCAGTTTTCTGCTTTGGATGATTTTATAAATATGCGTTTTTAAATAAGCTGATAATAATTTTGTGACTAACGTTGACTGAACATTTTTATTTTCACTTCTTTTAAGTCAATTTTTCTGTTGACCTTCATATGTCAAGATAGTGTATTTCACTTTGATGAATTCACAAATTTTTGTCCTTAAAAACTTGTAACTATTAATGCAAATATCTTAATAAAAAAATAAATGTTGTAGTCAAATTTTAGTCCAAGAATTACATTAGCATTTTGACCATTATTTGTTACAGTCATGAATAACAAGTAGTTTTAGTCACACAGTAAGCTGGAATACTTAACTACCATCTTAATTAGTGATCACGTTTTGTTAGAGTTACTTGATATCTGATACTCCTCAAAAAAAACCCCAAAAAACAACCCTATCTAATTTTATTCTCCTTTAGTTGTTTGGTCTTCTGTTCTAAGCTAGTTAGCTGTATTCTCAAACTCAATTAAAGTAATTCCTGCATAAAAAATTTAAACCACAAGGAGTCAATACATTTTGATGTGTATTTGTGGTCACTCTCAAATTTATTGCAAAAGCATAGCCATAATGAAATCTCAGGCAACTGTGTAATAACGACTCCTCAGTAAAAATTTCTGGGTAGATCTAAGTATAAAAGTATAAAGGTTCCTTCCAGCAAACAGTATTTGTTTAAAGTTAAGGTAAGAGACATTTCATTAAAGCTTATTTCAAGAAATAAAACTTTCCTTCCTATGCAGAGGTTTGGGTTTTTGTGTTGGGTTTTTGCTTGTTTGTTTGGGAGTTTTTTTGTAGGTTTTGCTTATTTGTTTTTTTTGGATTTAATATGTTCTCTGACCAAGAAAGAAAGCTATAATTTTACAGACTGGAGTAAATTTATTTTAGCATAGAAGAGCCAGGAGGCCTAGTGCACATGTTCTAAGTTCCACTTTTGTCTTTCTCAGAGTGTTTAATGAGACAGCAGGAGGTAGACTTTCTGACGGTATTTCCAATTGACAGTGTATTCAATGCTAGCAGGAGATTCTGTTTTTACTCATAAGAAAAATCAGTGTTTGTTTGTTGTAGTACTTACTTAGTCCTGTCCCAAAGCACTTGAAAAGTGGGGGTGATTATGTAGTTTCTGTTTGTTTTCTGTGTTGGCCTTTTGCAGAATCATAGAAAACTAAGCCAGGGGAAAACCTTAAGAGGTGATGTAGTTAATTGCAAATGGGTGGATTAGATCATACCACAGTGTGTATAACATCTTCCTAAAATCCTCAAAAGTGAGATTTCACAGTGCCTCTTGAACATGTGTCAGGGAGAGAACAGATGTCAATGCTATCTAACATAATCATTTCTATGACAAGTTATGCTGATTCCTTCTCATTCTTCCAGACACTTGGAAAACAATTGATTGTCCCTCTCTTAATGGCAGCACTCAGTTGTTAAAAGATTGTCATCAGTGTTCTTCCTTCCTCAGTCTTCTCTGTTCCAGACTAAACAAAGTCCTTGAATGTCCTTAAGAGGTTATTTTTCTAAAACCCTAATTATTCTTGAAACCTTCACCACAGAATCTTTCCGATTTGCTTTTTTCTGTTTTAACATCCCGAAGTTGGATTAAACACCTCAGTTGTTCTTTATAGTCTTACTATTTTGCTATCAAGTCTCCAGTTTATTTTTGTCCTTTTTATTTCTTCAGTTTTAATTGAATGGAATTACTATTAGTGGTTTTTTTCCTATGTGTAGAATTTTTAGAAAAGCATAATGGTAGCTTAAGCTTGACAAAGATAGCTTTTTGCTCACTGGGTGCACTCTATAGTGAAGTCCAGGAGGAAAAAGTCCTATTGGATTTCCAAGATGTTGAGAAAGCCCTGTAACCCTAAGGGTTATGTTTTGAAATGTGTGATATCAGTTTGAATACATATCATGTAGGAATTCTTCCACAGATAGTATTTAAAAAAAAAAAGAAAAAGATATTTCAAAGATATAACACCTATTGCAATCTTTTTGTACATTTTTAGTGGGGAAAAATAGCATATGCTTATTGTAGAAAAAATATTTTTGCAGATGTCTTCTATTTTACTAATAAAATCAATATCAGAACAAATGAGATCCTGGAATTGATAAATTAATCAAACATAATAACAGTATGATAAAACAAGTATTCCAGTCATAAATTGAAAAAATGACTAGAATTCTTGTGGAATGATTAATTTTTTTCTCAAACTTGTGCAATTTAGTAAATTTCTAATGATATTTTACCCTCTTGGAAAAGTTTCTAGGGGAAGGGATTCAAATTAACTTGCAAACAATAGGGCGCATAAACATTCACTGTAATTTCCAAAAGAAATAGGATTCCAGGAAGTCTATATTAGCGCAGCTAAATAAGTCTTATTGGTACATTAAGCAAGTGTTCAGCTTTTGCTACTCAAACCAAAACTGCCCAAATTTGTCAACAGAAAAATGAAATTCTATAAACTCTCTTGGTCTTGTTTCAGAAATTTAAGAAAATATGTACTTGTATTTTTTTAAACTACAAAAGGCAGCACAACAATGTATTAAATTTTGCATATAATATTACTTTTACATGTAGACCTTCAGAATTAAGATTTATGATGTTGAACAAAGATGAAATTTGTCTGGAGTACTTCAGTAGTCCCACTTTATAATACAGCAAACTTGCTACTCAAGCTGTATCTAAGAGAAACGTTTCCAAACAAATATGTAAAATAGTTGGTGGATTACCTACCAGTTACCTCTCTGTGGTCAGTAGTGGTTCCCTGTGACACAAGTTCATTATGTGGAAGATATTCTGTTCCGATTTATTTCTGTGGAGATTCAGACAATTTTTCTCATAAGACAGACAAAGCCATCAACCTAAAACTTTTTGGGACCATGAGGAGAGAAGAGGTATGGAAGTGATATGAAAGAAACCCTTGGTTTGACCTGATGATGATCCATTTTTATGTAAATAATAAAACTCTCAAGAGCAGAAAATGGAATTTTACTTGCCCAGGAGACATTTTAACAATAAAACTGAAGATACACTTTGTCTCAGTTTCACAATATTTAAGAAATCTCCCTTGCAAAATAGAACTCAAAAGAATGGAATAAAAGGAGACTTGCTTTCAGTCAAAGGCATATACCTGGTAAATGAAAGAGAATCCCAATGTTATGTCTGAGTCAGCAGAGGATGCCTTTGCAATAGTGCCTGATACTGTTTCAAATTTCCCTGGCAGTAGAATATGCTTTATTCAGTTTGACCTTTTCACTTGTTGTGGATGCTTTTGCATTGCACCAATCTAGATATCAAACAAATAAAAAGTACTTTTACTTTGTATGGGAAGCCCCGGAGTCTAGTCCTGCTCCACTGGCTGCCTGATGCTTTAGTCAAGACAAAAGAGAATCATGCAGGAAAACTTGTCTCCTAACAACAGTCTGAATGCCTCATGACACGATGACCAGGGAACTCTCCTGGCACATTGAAAATGTAGGTTCAAGTGGTTCAAGGAAAACTGGCATGAACACAGATGACCAAACCTGCTCATCGATGCGCATCTTCTAAAGCATGCAGAGGATCACAATGCTCTGTCTGACATCAAACAATTCAGCTGGAAATGTCAAAATGTCACATTCAGAACCAAAAAAATTCAGAGGTAAGAAATAGAACAGAGAAATATTCAGATGTCATTACCCTTGTTACAAGTCAGCACAGGTTGACCCAACATGCATTTTGCTTTTCCATAAAATTCTCAGAATAGTAGTAGACTGAGTTGTAGCCTGTCTGACTCAATCAGCTCTATTGTATTATATCTCTTCCATGCATGAAAATATGTCAAGAAGGAAAGCAAGTGAATATTAAATACAGATTTGGCTTTTTTTTTTTTTTAATAATGCTATATGCTGTTTTTCTAGAATTTTTAGTTTTTCTTCTCTGACTATGCCACTTCCTTTTCTCTTGTCCAATGGCAAAACCTTCTAACCAGAGTGAAAAGTGTTGGCCTTTTAACAAGCAGTAAATAATATATTTAAATGTTTTCACCTGTACAATACAGAGACCAGCAGCCAGAAGTGATGCATTGTTGCCATAATATACATGGCTTTTCATTGGCATCCTAAGGAAAAAGAATTAGAAAGGATTATTACAGATATACTCTTCCAGTCTAATAAAAACAGGCCCTTTTGAGTTCATAAAATAATGAAAGGGAAATCTCCCCTTCCCTGTTATTTGAAATATTTGTTACTCTTAGTTTATTATTTAGATAATTCCTCTATTTTATATCTAATTTAGATGTCCTCTTTTTCATCATTTTTGACCAGCAGTTGAATAATCTGATTTCTACTAATAGATTTGCAAATAAAAATGGAAATGCTGTCAATGTATCTTTTTTTCTACTGAATTAAAAGTATCAATGCACAAATAGAGTCATACAATGGTTTGGGTTGGAAGGGACCTTAAAGATCACCCAGTCCAATGTCCTGCTAAGGGCAGTAACATCTTTCACTTGATCAGGTGATCAAAGCCCCATCCAAGCTGACCTTGAACACTTTGAGGTATGGGGCACCCATAGCTTCTCTGGGTCACCTGTGCCAGTGCCTCACCACCTTCACAGTAAAGAATTGCTTCTTAATAGCTAATCTAAACCAACTTTTTATCTATCTATCTATCTATCTATCTATCTATCTATCTATCTATCTATCTATCTATCTATCTATCTATCCTTCTATCTATCCTTCTATCTATCCATCTATCTATCTAGTTAAATTTGTTGGAAGTCACAGAGTTTTCCTGGTGATAGGTAGCTGCAAAAAAAAAAAAAAGATAAATTAATAACTTGAATTTATTGTTTTAGGGTCTGTCCTCTAAAAGAGTCAAATACAAGACTACAGAATATGAAATAGTGAGTGATGAGGTACAATGAAGAACTACTGGGAACTGATGAAGGCCATATCATCAAAAGTTTCAGCTAAACAGTTAAACAAAGAATATGCTAAACAGCCACAGAGATAAAAATTTGTGAAATTACGTTCCAGAAGATAATTATATTTAATATTTGTAAAACATAGATGTAATATACATATAGCAAACCTTTAAAAAAACCCCAAAACCCCACATAATTCCATACTCTTTTCAGAATGTGGGGGCATGTGTTGCAAGTAACACAAGGGCCATCACTGAACAGTCATAAAACAAAAGTATTTTAAGCAGCATGCCTACTAGGTACTGAAGGAAACAAAAGATCCTGTGAAAATAATGTTATACCACAATCAAAAGTCTTCAGTTCTGTGATGTTACTTACCCTTAAACTAGATTTTGCATAGAAGACCTAGAATCAAGGTTGCCTAATTTTTTGTTTTCTCGTTTCTTGATGTTTGAATTGCGTTGAATATGTTGCAAGGAGGTGAATATGTTTTATTATACTCACTGGAAAGTTTAATCTGTATATATGCTAAGACCAGAGTTAAGGCTGCCAACTTGAGAAAATGCTACCTCAAATTTTTAAATGGGTAATTCAGTGTAGAATGTATAAAAATAAAAGTAATTTCAAAATTATTCTTAACTCAGTGTTTTTTAAGTATGGCTGTAACAGCTATATAACCAGCTGTATAAGTGTTCTAATTACATATTAATTTTAAATAATACTTTGGACTATAACTTTATATGAAAACAAGAAGCCATTACTTATGGTATGCTCTAGAATATTTACTGTTTATATATGAAAAGGGACAGGAACAGAAGCAATGCAGCTACAATTGGCAGTCATTTTAATCTGTAGTCATTGTCTCCTGTGGCTGGTTTACAGCAGAGGAAATGGGATAAACAACAGTATTCAGTGCTTTTTCTTTTTTTTTTTTTTCTTTTTAAGACTGATGGTTGTGCTAAGGTTGTGATTTGTTCAGTGGAGATAGATAAAAAGATTACAGCAGCAAGTAGGTTTGGGGCTTTATATTAATGCAGAATCAATACTGAACTGTAAAATCAAAATTCATTGGACTAAGGATTGAGCATTTTTTCAAATTTCAGCAAGTTCCTCTTGTAAACAGTTTTCCTATTAAGTATCTTGATTATATATAATGCTGTTGGTCTACTGATCCGTGCCACCATATAAAATTGGTTTGACATGCTGTGTAGTATCACTATAATAGTCTAATGCAGCTCAGATTTATCTTTCATAAAATGCTACGATGATACCCCTGTCAGCAGAAACAAATGGTTGGGGTGGGTAATATGAGAGCAAAATAACTCCTGACCCTACAACTGGATTCACAAGCATGGACTTTTGAGAAAATTGCTAACCTTGCTGGGTTTTAAAGCTTCACCAGAGCAAATCTCGCTGCATATTTGAGGCTACAGCATACAAAAGACTTGCAAATCCCTTTGTGTACAGGCAGAATTTTAGTAAACTTAATATTTGTTTATTGTAATTTATTATTAAGCTTTTTACATTTCTGCTTTACTATATAACTCCATTTATTTGAATCACTACCCACAGAAGCCTAAAATCTCTTCAGCATATCTTCTTTCAAGAGATTTAGCATGTCTTCTAATCTAACATGGTTTCGGCACAGCCAGAATCCTAGCCTGTTTATAACTGAGTGTACTTGTCGACAAAGCATTTTCACAGCTTCATATTCTTTTATAATAAGGCTATTAGATGAACTCATCTGCTTAGTGTGGGAATATTAAATATTTCTACATCTGTTTTTCATATGTGAACATGAAACCTTTTTTTTCATCATGGAAAGTAGCCATGACCTCTCCCTTTCTCTTACACCCTTTCTTCTCTCTCCTCACTTTACATATATTGTCCATGTAACTATTTGGCAGAAAGTACGTAAAAACATTTCACTGGGTAAAAGTAGTAGGGTTCCACTCTAAATATGTGCCTAATAGGTTTATTATTTTACAGAGGAGAAAACTTGAGGCATCCTTCAGGAAGGGACTGAGTGTCTTACAGAGCAGGAAGACTTATCTTTCCCATTGCTCTGCAGGTACACATAAGCAACAGGTAAACCCTGTGTCTCACTATTGCAGTATTTCAGTTCTACATTCATTGCAAGGAGTCTTGTTAATTTACATTATATATAGACACATGACTTTATTCTTGTTCTCCTATCCATATACTGTGTATTTTGCAGGATTCTGGACATTAATTCTGCAGACAGCTCTCATTGTTTCCACTGCTGCTGAGGCCAGAGAGGCAATTTGACAATATCAGGACTTTAAAACAACAGCAGTAGCAATGAACCTCAACAAACCAAAACAGTTTTAAAAAGAGTGTTGGATCTCTTATGTGAGTTGTAGAACATAATCTGTTTATCAAACTAAGAAATGAAACAGGAGTGTGGTCTAGATGCTAATAAGGCTGTTCCTTTTATCCTTTTTGTCTAGAGAATGAACAATAGAATCAGTACAGTAGCTTATAAAATTTTTGCTTTTATATTACATTTTTTTTAAGAAAGGAAATATCTATCTTTCTAGTTTTTAGCATGCTTTTTAGTTTTGAAACAATTGAGTTGCGCTGATGGGAAAGGATATTTTAGTGTATGAAAGGAGGAGTTTACATCAAACTAAGGTATTTGACTGCTATGCATATATTACTGGTTTGATGAAAATTATTGACAATACTTTCTTTTTAAGTGACAAGAGCAAAGGGCTTTATATTTTACAGTTAGCAGCCCAATTAGATGACGAGGATGCTTTTCATCTGGCAGGTCTCTAGATACAAATGTTCTGTCACCCAAAGGTATAAGCAGGTGAGCACTGGAGGATATAGATGATCTGAAGTCTTTGGTACACAAGGACTTGCTAATGTGACTAGTTAGAAGCCTTAAAAAAAATTAGCAGCAAGATATTCTATAGTAAAGTTACCAGAGTTTTCTGTTTCATCTGTGGCCCAGGCTCTGGACCTAAAAGTGCACTTACAAATACGGCTCAAGGTATCATATTACTTTTTCGCACTTGTAGGATTATGGTCTGACACAAAAAACGAGAGTGAGCTGTATCTGGTGATAATGGACAATATGTAGGGTAAGCAGTGTAAGAAGAGCAAGCTCAGCTCTGAATGGACTACGTTATGCAAGGAACTGCCTTCTCCAGTAGCTGAGGAATCTGGTCTTATTCATCACTACTCATAACCGCTTTTTCTTTCTGTGCACACATCAAATAACAAAATATTCCCCCTTATGTGGTAATTTATAATACACAGAGAACCCATTTATGTCTCAGTGACTGACTGAGACACTCTTCGAAATGCTGGCTTTGATGTACTGTGTTTCACAAATGTGTATTCTGGAGTGGAATGCATGGCAGACTATTTGAGTAACAGGGGTAGATTTTAGTGCTTTTTTGTGTGTCTTCTAATACTTATTATTATAGTACTGATATATACTGATATACTTTATGATCAGGAAAATGGGCTACAATCAGTGTCCCTTCAGCCTGTATGCACTCAGAGTATGTATTCCTGCTCAGAACTGTAACTGGCCTTCTGTGGAAGACCCTGCCTATATCTGTACCTTTGAATAAAAAGGAGGATCATGAGGTAATCTCTGCCCCTGATTAGCTCTTGCAGTGCAAACTGGTAGCTGTATCAAGGTTTTACTACTGCATTGTTGCCTGCAGTAGTTCAGACCAGAGTCAGGAGTGCCTTAATTACTGAGCCACATAGGTGGTAAGGGCCTCAGTGCCTGAGCTTGTTCCCTGACCTTTGATGTAGAAGAGTAGGTATGAACTTGGATGCTTTCAGGAGAGACTGACAAGGATATCTGAACCTGACTTCACTTGTACATATATACACATGCTTTTTTCCTGATTTTGTTAATTTTCTTATTTTTTAACATTTTCATGTTTTTCACTATTAATAACTAAAGCCAAATTGAGATAGCCAGGAAGCTAGTACATATTCTCTCTACTCATTTACTTTTAGACAGAAATGTGTTTCCCATATGATCTAATATATTTAAAAATTTTATATTTTTAAAAAGCATATATTTTCAATTATAAATTTGGAAAATATCATCCAAAAAGTACATTTTTTAAAAGGGTGTATACTGCTATACTGTGAATTCAAGATGACTAACTACTCATTTAGTGGCAAGAAGAGCCTTGTTTTTGTTTGATTTTCACATGGCAAATATTTGGCAAGAATGATGCTTCTGGATACAAATTCAGTTTGAAATAAACACTTTGTTAGCTTTATGGTCTAAGCATGCACCTATGAACCTTTCTAAGACAGTTTTCTGGATGTTGACAAAAGATAATCAACAGTTTCTCTTAGCCCTAAATATTCATGGGAATACACTACATTATAAGAAACTTCATGATGTAATTAGAATATTAAATTAGATGATAAGCTCAAGAGTATTAAAAGATCAAAATTTCATACAAGAAAAAGCAAAAAGACAAAGGACTGAGAGATCTTTTTGCAAGTGACTTCATGGTTTTCCTGTCCAAGAACATATGGAAAAGATAAAATTTAGAAATGTGATTGTTCAGATAAGAGAACTTCTCTCCCTCAGCTCTAAAGGTGGGATTACTGCTTCAAGTCTTGATATAAACCATACTCATAATAATGTAACTCTGATCAATTTATAACACAGCTTTCCATTGAAGTTGTAAAACCAAAAGCAAAAACACAAGGAATTTTGGAGTGCTTTGCTTTGTCAATCCCAAATTTTTAAAACTCTCATTGGTGACCTTAAATTAGTGAGTCAAAAAGATAATTTTGACTTGTCTTTTTATAAATTTTTATTTTACTCCTATCATAGTGCATTTTGTCGTTTATATTGCGCTTGTAAGCATTTCACTGAAAGTGGTGAACTAGGGTTTTTTTTTTGTGTCCTTCCTGACTAAAAGAAAAAACTCATTCACTGGCCTTCCATAACCTGAACTTTCACCTGTTTGTAGTAAATAGTGTTAGACTATTAATGAAAGAGTAAGAGTTGATAACATTTGGAATTTGAGTGATAGTAATGCTATTTATGGTCCACAAAGTGGACCAAACTGGAAATTTAGAAATCTACTTGTAGAAGTATAGAATTCCTAGTATAAAACCGAAGTAAATGACTTGCAGCTTGCTTCAGAAAAAAAGTCTGTATGCATGTTTAGTGTTCTGTCAAGGGCTACAGTATTAGGTGGCAATGAACACTGTATGTTACAGGCATGTGTGCATATAACTATGTCCACACCAGCTTGAAAAATGCTGATGTGTAGACATTTGTTGTTAAATATTTCACTAAAATAACTAATCTATTTTGGATTCTGAAACTCAGAGTATAGATTTGATTCAAAACCTGTTGTGGTTAGTGGAAGTTTCTCAAATGAGCTTTATGGCTTGAGATGGGTTTCAATATAAAAGTCTAGCTAAAGGATTTTTTACTAATGTCAATATAACACAGCAATAATATTTACTATTTCTTTACAAAGCACTTTTGTAATAAAAGACTTGTTGATATTCTTTAGACAAGACTTTTGAGAAATTAAGGAAATAGTTGAAACTTCACCCATTGCCTTTCTAGTTCTTCAAGGGTATGTTGCCTTCTGTGAAGTTACTCCAGCAATGTTAAGGTATTTCACAATCAAGAAATAGTGGAAACCAGGCTAACACGAATGTTCTGTCTCATGAGATTTGCTTGAAGTCATGTTTCCCACCTGCTGTAGTGCAAAGCTAATCTGAGGTTCATTTGTATTTAAATAAATGTACCTAATTCAAGTCAGACAAAAAAGACAAGTCCTCCCATAGCTTCTAGGCTACTTCTGAACTTTCCTTTCCAGGGTGCCGAACACAAATCTTCCAGAGTCAGTCATAGTCACAGTTTACAGCCAGCAGACTCTCTTCTCCTATACATATTCAGTGTGACTTTATGCATATGGCACTTGGCCATTCATGGTCTGGTGAATCATTTTCTGTCACCAGCTCTAGTGATGGCCTACTTGTCACTACGAAACCCTATGTGTTCTGCCGTTCCCACCCGTAAAAAAGAAGGAAGAATACTTCCTTCCAAAGTGAAATCTTTTCCTGCTACTCTGCTTTTAATTAAAAACAAAGAAAATAGTCTTTATTTTGGGAGCTTTCTTCCATAATTACAGGTGATAATTTTCAGTGGCAGATGTAGCTGTACCACTTCAGTTATTGAACATCTGTTCGAAACCTACAGGATATTAGTGGTTACTGAAGGGAAGGGAAAACAAATGTAGATGCTTGTGTGTTAATCCTACTTAGTTCAGTGGAAAAATATATATAAGTGTTTTTCAGTCAACTTTTCAATGTTTTTGATCTCTTCTGCATGCATGATTGGAAATTCAGGGTGATATTTTTGGAAGTACTGAATACTCTATAGAAAAAAACAGATAATTTGCTGAATGGTAATTTATTATATTCTAAACCCCTTTTTATTTCAAAAAGAAAATAGAAACTTTTTCAAAATTCTTTTGATAAAATCAGATATGCCTTTTGAAGCAGGTTTTGCATAAGTTATGAGTAATGCAGGCTACCTATTAGAAAAATATAAAAGCTTCCTCTCCCTATCCATTCTCATTATCCCCATGATTCCTTCTCTGCCCTCTGCTTCCAAGAAGATTCAATTTCTGTGTTAGACTACAGTAAAAATTACAGAATATATAGGCAATATATATATTTGTTTAACTGCCTTATTTTTACTAAGATTAAGATTTTATCCACTGAGCTGTTGACTGTGTGATATATGGTTTAAAATACAAGAATGCTACTTAATACTTTTTGGTTTTCCTCTACAAGGAAAATACAAAGCAACTTTAGGAACAGAAAAAAAGATGCAACACAAAAGGAGAAATTTTATTTGTTTAAAGACAAATTTAAATATGGTTTGAATGAAGGTTTTATATGAAGCTTTAAAAGTACAAGAAAGTACTTTATTATAACAGGAGGCAAGTTGATATGTCTATACCTATTCTTATAAATAACTAGATAGTTCCCTTATTATTTAAATAGTAATGAAACTTGTATGTATGGCATATTTTTTCTTAGTGTGTCACTAAATGCTTCAGTAGGACAAATATTTCAATGCTTAATTTAATTTCCCTAAAAACAAAATGTTTTGCAAGAGACTGTCAGCATATCTCTGAGTAGAGCCTAGCAGAGAGTTGAATGAGACCTACTTTACTGCAAGCTTTGACAAGATCAGTCACCATACCAAATAATTATAGTTCATCACAGACGTATCTAGAAATTCTCTATTTGTCCCTGCTAAGATCCAGTCCTCAGTGCACTCTGGTCTGAGATCACATACAACCCTCTGTGAGTATGATTCAAGACAAAGATTTTCTGCAGAAAACCTGTAAGAAAATTCATTCAAGTTGAAAATTTTGAAAGAAGCTGCTAGATGAAAAAAATGGCATTGAACAAAGCAGCTCATTTTGAAACTGCAGAAACTAGAAGAAACTTTACTAAGACCTCAAAACAAGACACCCTGCAGGGTATTTCTGTTTAACTGGGTGAACATATGAACTACTTCTTCAGGGACTTTAAAAAATTATCCTCTTTTCCTGGACTGACACCTTGCAGTGGGAGACAACTATCATGACAACAAGGGGACAAAAACCACATCTTCCTACTCTATTGGCCTTTTCCAGTACCATCATCCATTACCAGGCTTAACACCAATAATATTTTAATATTCTGGACAAATTTCTTATTTAGATATTTCCATGTTTGTTTTGTATAGTAATGATCCAATTAGTAGGTAAAATTTCTGAGTCCTGGTTGTCACTATATTTGCTAGAGAACACCACTGAGAACTGGTATGTCTGCTAAATAGAATGAAAAACAGATTTTAACAATCTTGTGGAAGTATCAAAACCATCCATCTTTTTTGGTTTATAACTTCCACATAGATCAACTCAAGCTAGTACCTACAACTTTTTTTTTGGGTCTAAATTGTCATTTACAGCTATGTAGAGCATCCATACATCATAGCACACACATGACCTTAACTAATGTTTATGTATAATATGCTTTGTTAACACATATTGCGATGTGTGTCACAGTCAGAGCAATTCCATTTCATAGAAACTATAACATTTGTTTTCATTCCATGTTGGAACAAGACCAAAAACTTTTGAAACATTGCAGTAGAAATAGAATTATCAAAATCAATGTTTCTATATCAAAAAATGTGGATGTGATTAGGAACTGGCTTGTTGTGGGGGAAATCCAGGTTGAATTACATTGTTCTATGTGAACTAAAGCAGAATTTTTTGTTGTTAGAACATGTTGGATCCAACAGACTAAGGATTTGAACCTCTGTTTCCTTTAATAATCAGTCTACTCTTCTCTCTCATCAAGCCAGCTATTTTTTCTTTTTTTTTTTCGCAAACCACCTTTCCTTGACTAAAGTTTTTGAAATGCCATACAATGAAAAGTTGTTCCAGCCAAAATTACTCATAGTGCTCATAGCTTAGCATGCAAATATAGCAGCTTCCACCTAATAAGTATAGAAATTCAGTCTCAGGTACCAAGTGATATGCACAAGATCTTGATGCAACTCAGTGAAAAAAGCTGTTTTGGGACTGACTTTTTTGGTTTTTGCATTTTATATAACAGATCACAGTGTTATACATCTTATCTATATGCTCATTCAGATCTTCTGTTTTTCCACTTCGTAAAATATATCAACAATGGAATGCATGAAATATGAAAACCAAATCAATTTAGAATAATTGCAATTGTTACTTTAACTTCTCGAATTCCATGTATGACCATGAACATGTGAAGTGGGATTGCTCACATCAGCCAACAAGGAACACAAAAACATCTTTCCTAAAGTAAGTCCTGACCTACATATGGCAATAAAAGTCTTTCTCAAAGGTAAGATTCTTAATCCAAATGCCTATCCTAGATTCAAGTGCCTAAGTTGTCTCTCTTGTATATGGACTCTGTTCACTCTTCATTTGGAAAGGGAGAAGAGACAGAGTAGGGATTAGGAGTTTAGTTACCTCATGACTTGGACACTGAGCTGAGGAAATGAGAAGCACACATTTATTGCATTCAGGCTGAGGAGTCTGGACCACAGTTTTCAGATCCCCAGGGCACTCAGAAGCCACCAAACTGAAAGAGATGGTATGGGAATTCTTTCTCCATTTTGTCTGTTGGTTGATACTGGGCTACTAGAGAAAGGAAATACTGTTCAAAGACTAAGAACTGAAAGAAAGCCTTGATTAAGTGAGAAAGCAGGGTGAAAAACTCTGGGTTCGGTCCAAGCCTCTATTAGTGCTTTTGCAATTATATTTTTTCATAGTGTCTATTACTCCAATAGGCTGTTAACCAACACAATGAAATCTTCTTCAGAAAAGAGGAGTAAAGGAAAGTATAGTTAATTAAATATATCTTCTCAATTATTGTGAAGAACAATTTCTTTTGGTTTTCCAATACACTTTCTTGAAAACAATTCATCTTGAAGCAGAATATGCCAGGGAGATGATCAGTTTACTGTGCTTGGTTGCTGTTATAGGCAAAAGACCATAATCTTGAAAATTTTTGGAATATTAAATTTTATTAAAGCAAAATTAAAGGAAAATGAGCAAAGCAGCGCTCTGGGTGCCCGGGGAGACTCCTGCTCCGCACGGACCACACTCTTAACGGATCCCTTTTATACCCTCTGTTCTCCAATCAAAATCTACCCCGTTCCCCGTTTTATTCGAATCTTCCAATTAACTTTGTCTGGCTGCTAGAAGCAGTTCTCTTTTGGTTTCACTCTGTCCTCTCCCTCGGTGTTAGGTGTTGTTCTCCTTTGGTTTCACTTTGTTTTCTCCCTCTATGTTAGGCGTTGTTCGGAGCTGCTAGGTGAATCTTCCCTTTATCAATACAGTCTAAAACCCACACCCAGCACAACATACACATAACACTATGGTTTAACATTTAGCAATTTAAGAAAACCTTAACAAGAAAACTCTCACGAGTTTTAATTTGATTAGCAAATTATATGTTGTTGCATCTATTACTTATTACACTTGCCCTACAGGAGCCTCCAGGTCCCTTCAGCTGCTGTGAAAATGCACAGCAAATGCTGGTCTCCCTTTCTTGGTATCCTCAGTCACACATGGGTCCCAGCTTGGAGGAATTCTGAAATGGAATGTTGGCAGATTTGCAGCTCAGAAGATTGACTTGCTGGTGGAGGAAAAAACAAAAAGGAAAGGGGTTTAATAAACATTGAAAACCATGTGTATAACAAAGGGATGAGATTTGCTTTGCTACTCCTGATCATCTGGGGTCAGATGTGTCATATATTTGGTAACTTGAGTCAGGACTTGAGATCGCATTTGACTTTCAAGTACACATTTCTTTAGCAAAACCTAGTATGTCTGATCTTTCTTAAACTGACCGATAGGGGTTCATGTATAGGTACAAGTTTGGAAATGCTTTTACTGCTGTTGGTGCTTGCTTTCATAATTTCAAAAACAGGAAGGGATTTCTTTTGAATGCCATTCTAACTGTTGGTAAATAACTCAGAGCTTCCAAGGGAGCTAATTATAGGCAATTATACTGTAATCTAATTGATCATGGCTTTAAATACGTGGATAATTTTTCTGCAGCCATGTCTGCAAATATAAGAAAATCAAGCTTGTTCTTGACCTTGAGATCTTCTTCTAGGCCTCCGACAGACCACTTATAAAACAAAGGTGACTATGAGGTAGGCACTCCTTAGGAAGGGCTACAGCTAGCTGGGTAATGCTGGATAACACTGGTGGTGCTGCTGCAGAGGAAGATGACAAACCTAGGGGCCATTTGTTCTGCTTGCCCAAGCTGGGTTTTTCCAAAGTTGTATATATAATATTCAATTCAAAAGTGCATGCCAGTGTTGCTGCAGATGTTGCATGGTAAGGTGGCAAATACCAAGTGACCAAAATACTAATATTGGGTGAAGGGAGTTATGTGCAAGACCAAATAGGGGTGTACAAGTCTGAAGCCAAAGAATTAAGACAACCCATAAATGCTGTGCATTTTAAAAGGGGTTTTACACATTACTTATCAAAGTCATATGCAATTTCATAGCTACTGTGATCATAAGAGAGCTTACAACCCATGATTGAAGTCGACATAAGCTTGGAAAAGGGTGTTACCTTTCTTGAGATGAATGAATATACTTACAAATAATGTTTAATGGCAGTTTTCCTCATTTACTTGCATATAGTCAGGCTTAATAATCTGCTTCTTTGGGTTTTAGGCTTGTTTATTCCAGCCCTGTTTGTATTTGCTTTTGGATACATTCAAAAAGCTCTTATTTGCACTTGTAGTGGACAGATAAGATATTGGGAAACACACTATCTTAGACAAAAAACCTGAAGTCTCAAGTGCTGAACCATAGTTACTCCATGGCTGCTGCATTAACTTTTTCACTTTGGTGAAAATCTGCTTGTGGATCTTTTCAATATGAGTTCCTTTAATAATGGAAAACATTCTTTTAGGTCATGGTCTCCAGATATTTTTCAATATTCTCTTTTTATTTTGCTTTGCTTTTCTGTTTGGGATTTCTCTTTTTACTCTGTGTCTCCCATCAATAGAATTGATCTTGTGTGTCAGTCAGGAAAGAAGTCCTAGATAGCACAGTTTCTTCATATTGTCATCACATGTTAAATTGTTTATACTGTCACAAATGCCTTTTCTTTTTATATACGTGATTTTTCTTGTTTGGTAGAAATTTTCGCATTTCACAGAATAACAGAAAAATATATGTTTTTTTCATAGGCTGTTTTCTGAGACAAATCTATGAGCATTGTTGAATTTTGTATGTAAATTGCCTGTTAATAAATAATTTTTAATAAATTAATGGAAACTTCTACACAGACTCTCACAGGATCCTTCTGGACAAACTGTCCAGCACCCAGCTGGATAAACACATCATATGGTGGGTGAGGAATTGGCTCATGAATTGAGCACAGAGGGTAACAGTGAATGGGATAATATCAAACTGGTGACCTGTCACTAGTGGTGTTCCACAGGGCTTCATCTGGGGTCCTGTGCTCTTCATCATCTTCATAAATGACTCAGAAGCAGGACTGGAATGTATATACTAAGCAAGTTTGCAGATGACACAAAACTGGGAGGAGCTGTTGACTCCCTCAGAGGCAGGGAGGCCCTGCAGAGAGACCTGGACAAATCAGAGGACTGGGCAATCACCAACCATATGAAGTTCAACAAGGGGAAGTGCTGGATTCTGCACTTGGGGTGGGGCAACTCTGTATGTACATCCAGACTGGGGAATGAGATATTGGAAAGCAATGCTGTGGAAAGGGGTCTGGGGAGTCCTGGATGATGGCAAGTTGAATATAAGTCAGCAGTGCCCTGGCAGCCAGGAGGGCCAACCGTGTCCTGGGGGCATCAGGCAAAGCATCACCAGCTGGTCGAGGGGGGGGGATTGTCCTGTTCTGCTCTTCACTGGGGCAGCCTCAGCTTGGATATTGTGTGCAGTTTTGGTCACTGCAATATAAGAAAAATATTAAGCTATTAGAGAGCATTCAAAGGAGGGCGGCAAAGATGATCAAAGGCCTAGAGGGTTAGCTGTATGAGGAGTGACTGAGGGCTCTTAGTAAGTTCAGGCCGGAGAAGAGGAGTCTGAGTGGAGACCTCATTGCAGTTACAACTTCCTTGTGAGGGGAAGAGGAGGGGCAGGCACTGATCTCTGCTCTGTGGTGACCAGTGACAGAAACCAATGGAATGGCCTGAAGTTGTTTTGGGGGAGGTTTAGGTTAAATATCAGGAAAAGGTTGTTCACCTAGAGGGTGGTTGGGCACTGAAACAGGCTCCCCAGGGCACCAAGCCTGACAGAGTTCAAGAAGCATTTGGACAATACCCTGGGGTTCATGGTGTGACTCTTGGGGATGGTCTTGTTCAGGGCTAAGGATTGGACTCGATGTTCCTTGTGGGTCCCTTCCAACTAGGCATAGTCTGTGATTTTGTGAAATTTTCATGAACTGTGAGATGAGCAGAAAACAAAAATATTGTATACATGTGCAATGCAATGTGCAAATTGCACTCAGATTTTTTCCTTCAAAACTTAGAGAGTACACCTAGATGAGCAAGTGGAAGAAAAAAATTCAGTACTTAAAGAAGTTTTAACTGCATTTTTTTTTAATCAAAACAGTTAGATTTTTTTCAAGCAGTAATTCAAGATGAGTAAGACTTCTGATACCATCTCCCACAACATCGTCCTTGGCAAACTGATGAAGTATGGGCTAGAGAAATCAACAGTGAGGTGAACTGCTGGGCTCAAAGTGATGTGATCAGCAGAGTCAAATCCAGCTAGAAGCCAGTTGGAAATGGTGTACCCAAGGGATTAATACTGTCTCAACACATTTTAAGATCTTCACTAATGACCTGGATGGTGGGGCAGAATAAGTCCTCAGCAGGTTTGCAGATGACACAAAACCGGGAGTGGCAGACCAAGAGTGACTGTGCTGCTGTCAGAGGAATTTTGATGGGCTGGAGAAATGGGAACTGCATGAGGTTCAATACAGGAAATTTAAAGAAACAATGCCATGCACCAGTACAGGCAAATCTTTTTTTTTCCTAATTTATTCTTGTTCAAAGGTTTTAAAATTCAGATGACCTATTAAATTTGGACAGAGTAGCTGTATTAAACTTTCACAGATGAGGATGTGAGCTTGTTGATCATTAAAAATTCAGTTGGTAATCTAACTTCCATTAATTTTCATGGTTGAGTACTGGATGAATCTGAGTATCATTATGGACTATGAATTTGTGTTCAGATTGAGTCTGGTTTTGAAATATTTATCTTGGAGATGAACCTGACTTTTACTATTAGAGAAATGCAGTTGGATAAGTTAAAAACTTCTGTATGTTGTTCTCTGTTTAATGTCCTCTCTGTCCATAGAGTTCTTTTAAAGGTAGCAACACAGAAATTGGGGATTTCAAGGTCCTGAAGTGAATGAAAAATTCAATTAGCAGAGTATGGATCCTGGACTTCTGGAAAACAGATTTTAAAAGACTTATTAAGAGAACTACTAGGGATGTTATGGAAGGCAGTTCTAACTGAAAAAACTGCTCAGAAGGTCTTTTATGGACAACTTCCTCCAAACACAACAATCTATCCTATACCAAAGAAAAGAAGAAGGCATCATGAAAACACCTGCCTAAGCAGGCAAGTCTCAAGTGAGATCAAATTCAGAAAGGTCATATTTATATAAAACCTTTCTAATGCAAATGAGTCTGGGCTATGAATGAGGAAAATGGAAACATTGCCATAGGAATAGTACTGGAAAATCAAAGACCAACTAGAGATAAAACTAGAAAAGGAAATCAAGGGCAACAAGAAAAATTTCCAAAGCTACATTAGCTGTATAAAAGATAAACAAGAAAAATGGATGGGGGTTGTTACTGGATGAGGTAGGTGCATTAGTCAGACCAATCACTACAGAGACTGAAGTAGTGGATGTCCTATAACCTGAATCTTCATCAGCAAGAGTTGTTATGCCTTTGTGCCCAGAAAGAAGGTGGTGAATTACCAGTGGTGGAAGAAGGATGCGTCATGATCTCTTCAGAGAAATTAACTCCTGATGGAGTTAATCTTTCTGTTAATATGTTCCCGAAGAAGGAGCAAGAATGCATACTTGTCAAAATGCAGGTGAGTCCACACTGTGATAATGCAGTCAATATATTTGAGGACAGGGCCACTATCCAAAAGACCTTGACAAGCTAGGCGAAAGGAACCACAGTAATCTGATTAAACCTACAGTAACAGATGAAGTCTTGTATCCAAGAAAGACAACTTCAGAACCAGTCAATTTTGGAGTACAGTTTTACCCTCTGAAATATATAACAAAGGTGTTGATGAACTGAATGTATAATCAATGGAAGTATTCTTTAGTGGGTCTTCTAAGGATAGATAGAATTATAGGAAAATATTCAAAGGAAGAAATTTACGTATCATTAAAACACATTTTAATAAGAAGCTCACAAGTACAAAAGGTTCTTAATTTATCTCAATAGAATCTGCAGTCAGTAATATTAGAGAATTGATTAAATTCTTATTTATTTGATATACATGCACAGTTTCTTCATCCAGACACTTCAAAGGTTTAGGTAAAAATATCATACCATATATCAGAACAATGAAAATGTATATTGAGTCACTTTCTAAACATCTGTTAAAGAATCGTTATTTCAAGTGTCTTATCAAATAGGGAGTGTTGGATTATTCATGATCGTTAAGAAACCTTTTGTATACAATATTAACCAAAAGTCAATTCAGGTTATAACACAACTTCTCAAATGGTTATATTTGCAAAGTGAAGCAGTGAATTCTGTGACAGGTGCAGTAGCAAGTGATTTGGGAGGATGAACTTCTCCAGATCCATTTGAGCCAATACTGATACCAGTTGTGATGAAATGCCTTGGATCAAGTGAACTACCGTTTTATGACAGCCTTTCTTAGTGCAGCTTCTCTTGAACCTACATTTGTGTTTTGGGATTTGCTTTGTATGAATTCCCTGGGAATGGCATTCTCTCCCTCATGGACTCAGCAAGCCTTCCAGTTTAGATGACTGTGGGTAAACACATGCGTATAATGGAAATGTGCCCTGTCCCAGCACATTTAATTGCAAATAAACAGTTACTTCTAATCTAAATATGAATTTAAGTGCATAAGTGCTTTATAATATATAATTTCTGCCCTGTTTTATACCCTACAGAGAGGAACAATAATTGTGGCTCTCCTGTGACTTCAGATAAAGACCAGACTGAAAGCAAATAGATCAACATCAGGGCAGTAGTGTTTTATTCAGTGACTCCTAACTGTGATCTATGATTTAACTGTGACACCAACTTAACCTAAGATATTAGAAGAGAGAAGTAGTGGTTTTTTGTGAAAGAGAAGTGAAATGTAATTTAATGGCAGGACATTTAAATTAACGTTTTTCATTTAGGTGCCAAACTATTGTAATTCATTTTCTAGTGCTGGGCAATATCAGTGCTTTTATCTCCTGTATGCAATATTCACTGAAGCAAAATATTTGCTCTGATGGGTTTATATGCTCATAATATATCATGTCATGCTCCACTGTTTTTCCAATAAATGGAAAATATCACTATCATGCACCAGCCTCAGGAACAGACCCACTCTAGAGTGGATATTCTGGATCACCTACATGCTGCTTATAAGTAATGTTTCCAGTTTTAGAACCATGTTTTACTATAGCATTAGCAGATCATGTTAATGATAAGTGTTATCTGGATTTCTTTATATGCTCAGCTTTGAAAGATAAATCAAACATTCTTTAGTGGCATTTTTTTTCCTCAATGAACTTATTTTTCTGGGGTTTTTTTTCTAAATGCATTTAATTATAAAATACTTCAAACATTATTTAATGGCAATATTTGCCTTTTCCTACTGAAACTAATATCCTTGAGACAGCTGTGACCAGGTTGCTCAGGTCAGACTAGTTAGTTATGTGTAAATAACTTATGAGGGGAATTCCATTACTGTTAATGTTACATGCTTCTACAGCAAAGCTGGCTTACAAAGCTCTGTCCAGAGCAGTTTGTACTCTTGTGACAAAGACTGATCCTCTTCTTTACTGGGTCTGATACATACTTGGTTTGGGTGCCATATAAGCTAGATTCAGAAATGGTCCAATGGAATTAAATTTAAAAAAAAAAATCAAGTAAAGAGGTTTTGTTTACACTTCAGAAAAGAAGTGTGGAAGGACACATGATATCTTAAAATATGTAAAATGAAGCTTCATAGATGAAGAAAATTAATTATTCATGACTATAGTTCTTAGAATAAGATTAATATGCTTGAATTAAGCAAGAGTGATTTAGGTTGCACATCATGGAAAAACTTTAAACTGACAGAAGAGGATGCACATATTGTTCTATGGAGACTGCAGAAAGAAATTCCGCTTCCAAATTTTTCAAGCAGCCAGTTCAAACAATCATCTAACAGAGAAAGTTTAGATTTTGGAGAAACAGGCCTTTCACAGATTTGAATTAATTACTTTTTCTTTCTTCTCCTCCTTTATGATTCCATGAAGATTCTGACACTGTAGTAAGGATTATTGTCACACACAGAAATAGTTTTCATCTTTCTACCCTATAACTGCTTTTCTAACATTTCAGGAAAGCCATGTCTACTCAACATATTAACCTTAAAAATAATTGTATATCAATGTAGTCTAAATAAATGGAATTTATTTGAATATCCCCTGTACTGATATACAGTTATACCAAGGTAAAGACAGGTATAAACCTTTACATAGAGGACATGAGACACAATATGCAATCTTGACACTCAAAGATCTCATACTCGGAACTTCTCCTTTGTTTTCCATGGACTTCTTTTTCACGGTACTAATAATGTCTTATTTGAGTCTTTACTGAATGCTCAGAATGAAAATGTCCTTGTTTA